>CAUYQU010054599.1:0-62571 GCA_963574635.1 Cheracebus regulus | reverse complement strand
TGCCAGCCACACATATACACCATAGGATACTATGCAGCCAGAAAAAACGATGAGTTTGTGTCCTTGGTAGGGACATGGACGAATCTGGAAACCATCATTCTCAGCAAACTGACACAAGAACAGGAAATCAAACACCACATGTTCTCACTCACAGGCGGGTGTTGAACAATGAGAACACATGGACGCAGGGAGGGGAGCATCACACACTGGGGTCTGTTGGGGGGAAATAGGGGAGGGACAGCAGGGGTAGGGAGGTGGGGAGGGATAACATGGGGAGAAATGCCAGATATAGATGACGGCGGGGATGGAGGCAGCAAACCATATTGACATGTATGTACCTATGCAACAGTCCTGCATGATTTGCACATGTACCCCAGAACCTAAAGTGCAATACAATATATATAAGTAAAATAAAATAAATAAATCTTCCAGCCCTATAGGATTTCACTATCGAAGGATAGAGTAGAGGAAAAGAACAAGTGATACCACTAGATCAGAAAAATAATTTTTTTAAAAAATGTTTTTATGTTTACTTTTTCTTTAACTTCTGTTATCTTCAATTTTAGGACAGTCTTTTTAAAATTTCAGCCTCTCAATCCCTCAGTTTTGGCCAGTAAATTCTGAGTGGAAGTAAACGTGTTATTTCTGAGTCAGGACAGAAATATCTGTCCTGAAATATCTGTCAGGACAGAAAATCTGCTCTCAGTGAGAGACCAGATTGGTCAAGTCCACAAAGTGCCTGTGATGACGGGAATGTTCCATAATCCACACTATAAAATAGAGTAGCCAGTGGCCACAAGTGGAAAAAAACTATCAAGCACTTGAAATGCAGCTTGTGTGATGAAGAGGCTGAAATTTCCATTTTCTTTAATTATTTTTGAATTAAGTCTAAGTAACTGCATGTGGCTGCAGGCTGTGTAAAGCACAGCCCCAGTTCTAGGGTTTCTTTTTGTTGCTATGACACATGTTGCTCCCTCTAGCGGTGGCTCCATCAGCCTGAGAAGGGGCGACCCAGAACAGCGCTTCCCAGCTGATGGCCGATTTGAATATGTGTTGAAAAGAAATAAACTTCTGTTGCACTGTTTTCCTGCAGTAGAGTTTAGCCTATCCTTCGAGACAGAGGAGTAACTAGATGAGAGCTTTAATGGAAGGGTTGGAACTGAGTTTCCATTGCCCGCTGTGGTGCCAGCATTGGCGGCCGTGTGTTCCCTGTGCAGATACCGCCTTTTGTTTGCTTGTTTGTTTGAGATGGTCTTGTCGCCCAGGCTGGAGTGCAATGGCACGATCTCGGCTCACCACAACCTCCGCTTCCCAGGTTCAAGCAGTTCTCCTGCCTCAGCCTCCCGAGTAGCTGGGATTACAGGCATGCACCACCACGCCTGGCTAATTTTTTATATTTTTAGTAGAGATGGGGTTTCTCCATGTTGGTCAGGCTGGTCTCGAACTCCTAACCTCAGGTGGTCTGCCCACCTCGGCCTCCCAAAGTGCTGGGATTACAGGCGTGAGCCACCGCGCACGGAAATGTTTTGTGTTTTTTAGTAGAGATGGGGTTTCACCATGTTGGCAGGATGGTCTTGATCTCCTGACCTCATGATCTGTGTGCCTCGGCCTCCCAAAGTGCCGGGATTACAGGTGCGAGCCACCGCACCCAGCCCACAGCCCTTCTAATGCCACCCTCCTGACACCAGCACTGTGGCCTCTCCAGGACGGGGCACGACCCTAAAGAGTGAGAATAAAGCATGTAATGTTGGCTATCACAAAACCTAATTTGAATTTCTGCTCCACCACTTAATAACTGTGTAAGCTTGGGAAAATTACACCAGCCTTTGAGCTCTAGTTTCAGGGTCTCCTAAATAGCCATAATGGTAGTCCTTAATTTATAAGGTTGTTATGAAGACCAGTTAAGAGAATCTTTATAAATTGGGTGACACATAATAAGTGTTCGTAGAAAGATCACACACAAACACACACACCCCTCTTATATTGCTGTTCTCATTACATTCATGGAAGTGCTGAGGTGCAAGAGCACACGCATAACGGAGAGTCCACACACACATGTCTTCAGTCTCACATTCTGACACTCATGAGCTGTCTGACCCTAAGTTATCTAGTTTCTCTCAGATTACTCATTTCCAAAATGGATAATAAAATACTAAAGTGGAGGCTGGGCACGGTGGCTCACCTCTGTAATCCTAGCACTTTGGGAGGCCGAGACAGGCAGATCCCCTGAGCTTAGACATTTGAGACTAACCTAGACAACATGGTGAAACCTGGTGTCTACTAAAATACAAAAAATTAGCCGGATGTGGTGGTGTGCTCCTGTAATCCCAGCTACTCAGGAGGCTGATGCATGAGAATCTCTTAAGCCCAGGAGGTGGAGGTTGCAGTGAGCCAAGATCACACCACTGCACTCCAGCTTGGGCTACAGAGAGAGACTCCTTCTCAAAAAAAACAAAAAACAAAACAAAAAAAACCCACCTAACTAAAGTGGAGTTGCTATGACGGTTAAATGAGAGTGTGTCTTGAAGGGCCTGGCACATAGTAGGTGTTCAGCATGGACTCCTTTTACATCCAAGTTGCTGCCTTTCCTGTCTTACCCTCCTCTCTGCATCATACTTACCATTTTCTCCTTCTCTCTTTCTTTCTCTGACACACACACACACACACACACACACACACACACCTCTGTATATCCCTCCCATTATCTTATTTAACCTGGCCATAAACAACTGGACAGTTTCTGGCTATAACAATAATGCTCAAACCATTCCAAATTCACCACATCCTATCATATGTCAAAGGAATTGACCAAGGTAAGCAGAGGTGCGGCTGGCAGTGCACCAGGCCACCATTTAGCCGGCCCTGAAGAGACAGCAAAGATGTCTCTTGAATGTCTAAGCTTATAAGATGGAGAAAATGTAACTAATATTCCAGGAAGCAAGAAAGATGTGATACCTTTCCACATCCATCATAAGGATCAAAGCTGAAACATCATAGCAAAAGACAGGCTAACAAGAGAAAAGCATAACAAATTTATTTAATCAAAGTTTTCCATAACATGGGAGCCTTCAGCAATAAAGACCCAAAGATCCAGAGAAAATGGTTCATTTTTACGCTTAGACTTAGTAAAGAGTAGACAGCCATGTGGACATGTGATTGGACAAAGCAGGTATGATCTAATGGTGACACACTTGGGGAGAGTTAACCCGGAAAGGCCTATCTGTTCAGATTCTAGTTGGCCTCTCTGTGTAGCACTTCTTCCTCCTGGGCATAGGACAGAAACAGAGCCCCCCCAGAAAGAGGCTCTTATGACCTACTATCAGACAAGGTAAGTCACAGAATTTCTTTATGGCCAGCTCCTACACAGAAGGCAGGGGAAGGTTAGAGTAATATTGCTGGTTTCTATGACCTGCCTGGGGAAGAAGAATTCTAATTTCTCTCTCTCTCTCTTTTTTGTTTGTTTGTTTCTTTTTTGAGACAGAGTCTTGCTCTTGTCACCCAGGCTGGAGTGCAGTGGCACGATCTCAGCTCACTGTAACCGCCTCCTGGGTTCAAGTGATTCTAGTGCTTCAGCCTCCCAAGTAGCTGGGATTACAGGTATGTCCCACACACCCGACTAATTTTTGTATTTTTAGTCAAGACGGGGTTTCGCCATGTTGGCCAGGCTGGTCTTGATCTCCTGACCTCAGATGATCCTCCTGCCTCAGCCTCCCAAAGTGCTGGGATTACAGGTGTGAGCCACAGCACCCAGCCTAGAATTCTAATTTCTATGTCTTGCCATTAAGGAGAAAGGAGAGGAGACCTCAGGGCAGGGGAATGTTGGAGAGAGAGACTTTGCTTCTGAGGTCTTCCAATCTCCTTTAGTTCTAAGTAAGCCGAAGCATTATATTTCGGGGTGTCATTTTCTGAGCCCCAACAGTGGCATCAGCCTGACCTGGCACAGCTACTCCTTGAGAGAAGCAATGAAACCTGGAGACGGGGTCACATTTCCATGGTGACAGTGGATTATTATGTGGGGACAAAGTGGAGCTTGAAGAGAAAACCTAGAGAGAGAATGAAATCTTGAGTTAATCTCCCAAGAAGCTGCTAACATCATGAAATTCCAGGCGTGATTGAAGTTGTGGGTCTAAAGCAGAAGAGGTGGAAAGTTCTGCTCCCCGGTGAAACCGTTAGACTGAAGGAGACAAAGGAAAAAGAACAGCTAAATGTCATATGGAATTCCGAATAGGATCCTGGAACTAAAAAAAGACGATAGTTGAAAAACTAATGAAATTGAAATAGAGTCTACATTTAGTTAATATAATGCCAATTTTAGTTTCCTGGTTTTGGTAATTGTATTATGGTTATATAAGGTATTAGCCTAAGAGGAAGGTTATTTGGGGCCAACCCTGCCATTGAGAATAAATAAACTAAAAAGCTGGAATAAATGATTGAGGTATAATTTGCATGCAGCAAAATGTACAAATTTTACATTAAAATGTTTTGCCTCAAGATATTTTTATGTAATATACCCATGTGGCCTCTCCTTACACATCCAACCCAGATCAAGGTAAGCACAGCCTCCCTCACTCTTGTGTCACAAGTCTGTGGTGTTAAAAGTCAATGTCATGATTAACTTTGGGAGAAAACAATGGAGTCGTGATTAGGAAGAGGACTTACAGGGCCCTGGTAATGTTCTTTTTCCTGATCCTGGTATTGGTTATAGGATTGAGTTCATTTTTTGATAATTAACTGAGCTGTATACTTATGCTTTGTACATTTTTCCACATTTATATTATACTTCTGTTAAAACACATATTTATCAAGCTGGTGGATCACTTGAGGTCAGGAGTTTGAGACCAGCCCAGCCAACATGGTGAAATGCCATCTCTACTAGAAATACACAAAGTAGCCAGGTATGGTGGTGCACGCCTGTAATCCCAATTACTTGGGAGGCGGAGGCAGGAGAATTGCTTGAACCCAGGAGGCAGATGCTGCAGTGAGTGAGATGAGATCATGCCACCTGCACTCCAGCCTGGGTGGCAGAGCGAGACCCTGACTCAGAAAAGACAGGGGTGATATTTAAAAAATATTTTGGTCATTTTTTTTTTTAAGAAGGAGGGATGGGTGGAACATCACACTTAATGTGGCTCAGGAAACCAAGCAATAAAAATCATTTTAAAGTCTTTCAGATCCTAGGCACTAAAATTTGTGCCTGGGCCATGTTTTCCACAGTTCTCCAAGGGACAAGGTATCCTCAAGAGACATCTGGGCTATGACAGGGTAGTTCGTCTGGCCGCTGCATTCCAGATGAAAGCATGACCACTTTAAGGGAATGAGGTTGGCATTTAGAAGAAAACTCTACTCTTCTTCAAATGAAAAGTCAGGAATGTTTAGTTCAATAGGAGCTGAGCAGGGCCAGCAAGTCCACGTTCCAGGTCCAGGAATGACTCTCTTAGGAATGAGAAACAGCAAAAGTTGCTTTCTTTATCGTTCAAATGACATTTATACTTCTCCAAAAATATTGTAAGAGAGTTTTTAACTTAACAAGGCATAGTAGTAGCTACTTGTTTGATTTTAGCAGTTAGGAAGATGAGGGAGCAAAAAAAAGAAATGATCAAAACAAACAACAAATTTTAACAGGTCAATACGTTTTAAATTAAGAATTTGATTTAAAATCAAAACAGAAACGAAACGAACCCTGCAAAAACACAAGGGGGCAGCACTTCATAACATTAACAAATGAAGAATGCTGAGTCAGCTTTTTGGGGTAAAGATATTTACAAATAAACAAAGAGGTTATCAAAGTGAGTCACCCTATGTAACCTTAAGTCGAAGAGCTCAAGAGTGGCAAAACAAGGACCGTCACTAACGTTTCCCATTGTCAATTGAGTATTTTCCTTTTGTTTGAGACAGGGTCTCACTCTGCTGCCAAGGCTAGAGAGCAGTGGTGCAATCTATGCTCACTGTAAACTTCGCCTCACGGATTCAAGTAATTATCCAGCCTCGGCCTCCTGAATAGCTGGGATTACAGGCACACACCACAATATCTGGCTAATTTTTGTATTTTTAGTAGAGATGAAGTTTCACCATGTTGGCCAGGCTGATCTCGAACTCCTGACCTCAGCCTTCCAAGCTGCTAGAATTACAGGTGTGAGCCACCATGCCTCGCCTAATTGAGTATCTTTCCATGTTGTCTCATATGGTGTTCCTGGATTAAAGATTCCTGCTACATGCTGAAAATGACTGACTTCTCTCCAAAAGACCCATGGATAAGGTTTCCATTTTCTGTGGACACTGATTGGGGCACAGGTGACTGACACCTTGTCACTAAAGATGAATAGTTCAACTGGAGTAAAGCATGGATCAACTTCCAGAATAGACCTATGCTCTAAGTGTAATTATGCACTAATCTTCAACATTAAGGAGGCCTTAAGGGAATGGTGGGTAGGTTGGAGCAGTTTTAAACATGTGTTTTGCAAATGTTAAAACTGTGCATTTTCATTTCTCTCTTGAATCATGTTTTATTGCATTATCTTACCTACTTGCACTGTTTAGAAAGACTATGAAGTCAGGCTTTCTGAGGTGAGAAAATAAGGATTTCCGATAGTACTTTGTAGAGCCCATCTTTAAATCAAGGTCAGGCCTGAGGGATGAATTTGCAGTTTTTTATAACGTGGGGAAGATTCTTTTTCTGCCCATGACAGTCAGGCCCAGAGGCTTGTGCTGTATGCTTAAACGTGGCTACCATGTCAGGGAGAAGGAAAAAGTCTTGCCTTTTCTAACTGAAGGCATTGCGGGAAGAAGGTACATAGAAAGAAAGAAGGAGGATGAAGTGGTCGTGTGTTTGTTTTGTCTTTTCCTCTTGGAAATAAAGCCTGAAGCCCGAAGAAAGCCAATGGGAAGAGAGATTTCTACCCTCTTCCCAGTCAGGACTCTAGAAGTGATGGCCACTTCTTAGCTGCCCAACTTTGCAGTGGCCATGTCAAAGTAAACCTGGCTGTCCTTCGTGGTCAGCAGAGGAAGTAAATGACTCTGAGCTTCCCCAGACAGTTTGCTGTAGAGGGTCCATGAGATATTGGGGCTCCAAGAGAGACTGGAAAGCAGCAGTGTGGAGACCCTGAAGCCGTCCTCCGTGCCCACTGCCTCAAAGGATGGGGCCGCCCCAAAGCAGGACCTGAATGTGGATGGCAGAGCCAGAGGGCCAGGAGGAAGACACGGTGGAACCAGGGTACCTGCAGGGCCACAAAGAGCCAAAGTGAGACCGAGACAGCCAAAGAGGAGCACAGGCCCTAGCCAGGCAGAGAGAAAACGGATCACAAACGATGACAGCTAACGGCCTTGCTAAAAGCTGAAGATACAAAACTGTCCTCCTACTAGGGCCCCACTCTTTCATTAGGTTGAAAGCAGGACAGCATTCCTCCGTCCCTTTCCTAAAGGTGCCTATTAGCCTACTTCTTCTTTTCTATTTGATTCAGTAATAGTTCCCTTATGTCCCTATTTCTCTAGGGACTTGATATCAAGCCCCTGGTATTGAAGCAGAAGACAACTTGAATGGCATTGAACTGGAAAACTCTCCCTTTGTTAACTCCCAGATGGTGTTCCAAACTTGCGTCCCCAGACAGCTTCATCCTTCACCAGGAATGCCTTGTGACCTGGCACACTGCCTGGAAATTCAAAAAGAAGCCACCGATTTCCCCAACTCTTCTGGGAATTTTAGGCCTGGGGACCAGCGATCAGCCCAAACTCATCCACCCAGGGCATATCATGGCTTCGTGCTAATAGGATGCTTGTCAGCCTGACTTGCATAACCTGGGCATTCTCTCACACGCCCCGTGAGATAAGTAGCCACAGGTAGGCAGTGAGGCCTTTACTCTGAGACCCTGACTATTGTTCTGAGGAACCGTAACAGAGATGATGATGTTCCCAGAAGAAACAGTTCAGGCGACCACCAAGGACACGACTCCTGAACCTCTTCCTGCCAGGCGGTGGGAGTTGGTATGCCTGCAGGTCTAAGGCTCTGGGATAACTCTCTCCACTGGCCTAGGCAAGAATTCAGGAGACTCAGTACAGGAGTCCTGTGAGAGGACAAGGGATTTTAATGTCAGTTAGTTAGTTAGTTAGATTTATGACTGGTAACTTGACCACACCTCCTGAATTCAAACCCCATCTCTGCCACTTAGTGGGTGACTTTGCCAAAGTTTCGTAACCTCTCTGTGCCTTGGCATTCTAATCTGTATAATGAGTCTATAACACTACCTGCCTTAGAGGGTTGTTGCAAGAATTAAATGAGACAGAACAAGGTATTCCATGTAAAGTATATGGTGTCCGACACAATAGAAAGGTCAATATATGTTACCTGTTATTATTATCAGCTTAATGGGATTAGCTTCCTTAAAGAGACAAAGCTTAAACAAATTCTAGAAAGCAACATATCTTCATACCTAGATAGAAGTAATCAACACAAAATTATACTTAATTAAAATTGACGAGCACATATTCTAAACCCTAGCCTACTAAATAGCCAACGCTGTATGTAAATAATATGATTCCCTCTACCTTTATTTCTAGGAAGAATTATCAATGTTCTTTGGTAAATTGTCTAATTGAGACTGTACTTATAACCAAGGTGGCAACTTATTAGTAAAACAGCATTCAGGCCAGGCACTGTGGCTCACACCTGTGATCCTAACACTTTGGGAAGCTGAGGCAGGCAGATCACATGAGGCCAGGAGTTCCAGACCAGCCTGGCCAACATGGCAAAACCTCATCTCTACTAAAACTACAAAAATGAGGCGGGTGTGGTGGCACATGCCTGTAGTTCCAGCTACTTGGGAGGCTGAGGTAGGAGACTCCCTTGAACTCGGGAGGTAGAGGCTGCAGTGAGCTGAGACCACACCACTACACTCCAGCCTGGGCGACAGAGCAAGACTTTATCTCAAAAAAGAGAAAAATAAAAATAAAAATAAATAATAGGCTGGGCGTGGTGGTTCATGCTTGTAATCCCAGCACTACGGGAGGCCAAGGTAGGTGGATCACCTGAGGTCAGGGAGTTTGAGACCAGCCTTGCCAACATGATGAAATCCCATCTCTACTAAAAACACAAAAATTTGCTGGACATGGTGGCATGCACCTGTGATCCCAGCTACTTGGGAGGCTGAGGCAAGAGAATCGCCTGAACCTGGGAGGCAGAGGTTGCAGTGAGCCGAGATCATGCCATTGCATTCCAGCCTGGGTGACAACAGCGAAACTTCATCTCAAAAGAAAAACAAACAGCACTCCATGGAAGAACTGTGACCTTCAGAAGACGCAGAGGCCCAGCTTTTGCCAGCTTCTGATCCTTTCGATCCAGGTTACAAAGGTGTGAGTTAAGGGGATCGTTAGGCCTGCAGAAATGTTTCCTTTCGTCAGGGCAGTGATTTGGTTCTATTCTGTTTTAATACAAACACTGCTGTGAATTTGCATGCTTTAGGAGGAGCACACCATCTACAGCTAACCACAGTCCCTTCGCTCACGTCGCCTTAGTGTCTGCCTCTGCACAGATTTCCATACCCACATACCAACACGGCATTTGAGTTTACCACTTCTTGGGGGGAAAAAAACCCGTAAAATAACAACAAAAAATTCCAAGACCCCTGGAATTTTTGTAACCAACCTTCTCATTGCAGAAGGACTGTTATTCATACACAGAATCCACACACAGCAGCAATCCACCCATTCCCAAATGCGCCCTTCCTCCCTCTTTCCCTTCCTCACACTTCCTTTCCAGCTCTCCAACCAGTCTGCAGCGTCGGATGCAGCAGAAGGCAGGGGGCATCCCTACCAGTCTTTTCCATGTTTCTCCCCATTTAAATAGGCAAGACAAATTACTTGCTTTTCTTCATGGTTGTTAAAAGATGTGACTCTTGGCTGGGGCTTCTCCTGAGTAAACAACATGGCAACAGGGAGATCCAAGCCTTCAGGTATCTTCTCACTTACTAGGCAGCTGTCAGCACAAAGACAATCTCAAGAAGCAGGCTGGATGGCAGAAGCTTCCAGATTTTAGGTCTCCCTTTTTTTTTTTTTTTTTGCTTCCATATTTTTCTCGCTCTCTCTTTTTGTAGATGGAGTCTCACTCTGTCACCCAGGCTGTAATGAGTGCCGTGGCGCTATTTCAGCTCATCACAACCTCTGAGTTCAAGCGATTCTCCCGCCTCAGCCTCCTGAGTAGCTGGGATTATAGGCACACACCAACAGGCCCAGCTTATTTTTGTATTTTTAGTAGAGACAGGCTTTCACCATGCTGACCAGGCTGGTTTCAAACTATTGACCTCATCATCCGCCAGCCTCAGCCTCCCAAAGTGCTGGGATTACAGGCGTGAGCCACCGCGCCCGACCCCCATATTTTTCATATAGAGCCAAAACTCTTGGTGACACCGTTTTTCATTCTTGTCTTCATGTGTCATAGGTTATGGCAATTTCCCTGTAACTGAATTGTGATATTCGCTGAGAATTTTAACATTTCTTCTATCTTTATATACCTATATTCAACTGTGTATTCCCCATTTAATTATTGCATTGTCTCAAAGATTGTTGGGTTTTGGTTTGTTTTTGGTTTTGGTTTTTTACTCTTCAACCAGAAGGAGGGAGGTAGGGGCGCAGGTGGAAGAGCACAGTCTAAGTTACAGTGATGTGTCTTGGTTATCGTATCTAAGTTATCTTAATGTATCCAGGTCAATGGATCCAAGTTATCAGCTGTGACACTTCGGTGGTGTTCCCCGCAACAGTTTCACAAAGTCTTATTTCCTCTATGTGGAAATAGAGTCAACTCATATTTTTGAATCTATCATCTTGGGGTAAGAGCTTTTGTTACCTGGGATAGTCAGAAAAAAATAATAGAAAATAATAAATAAATAAATAAATAAATAACGCAGTGGCTCATGTCTGTAATCCCAGCACTTTGGGAGGCCGAGGCGGGCAGATCACCTGAGCTTCGGAGTTGGAGACCAGCCTGACCAACATGGATAAACCATGTCTCTACTAAAAATACAAAATTAGCCAGGCGTGGTGGCATATGCCTGTAATCCCAGCTACTCAGGAGGCTGGGGCAGGAGAATCCCTTGAACCCAGGAGGCGGAGGTTGCAGTGAGCTGAGATTGCACCATCGCACTCTAGCCTGGGCAACAAGAGCAAAACTCTGTCTAAATAAATAAATAAAAGCCCTGCAAGGCCTATAAGAGAGATTGCTTATTTGGCCAAGACCAACATGGGGCATGACTCCAGGAAGCATCATTTGTCACAGTTTGTGTGACTGTTGTCCCTTACAGCTGTGCAGAATGCAACCAGCATGACCTGCAAGCACTGGCCACGTAAAATGTGGTATTACCTGCTCTGCATCTAAATATGTTTTAAATAGGTACGTTCTGTCCATTACATAAATCTACTTACACTCATTTCTAGAGAGTTTTTTTTAACACTTGGGGCTTTATGAAACAACAGTAGAATTTGTTGAGATGAACTGAATCTATACTCTAGAATACAAACTATTTATACTTTACTGTGCAATTAATATAGCATAATTATATTGCTCAAATTTCAGTTAATATGCAATGGTGTTCTGCCAGAGAATGCCAGTTACTCTCCTTAACCAGGAAATGCTGAATATCATTGGTTTATATCAGTAAGAATACTGGCCTTTTTGGCTGTGGTACAGATTCTCTTCTTGGTTTTTCATTTGGGTTTTTCTTTTTCTTTTTTGGGACAGTCTCACTCTCTGTCACTCAGGAGGCTGGAGTGCACTGGCAGGATCTCAGCTTGCTGCAAACTCTGCCTCCTGGGTTCAAGCGATTCTCCTGCCTCAGCCTCCCAAGTAGCTGAGATCACAGACATGCATCACCATACTTGGCTAATTTTTGTATTTGTTTTAGTAGAGATGGGGTTTCACCATGTTGGCCAGGCTGGTCTCAAACTCCTGACCTCAAGTGATCTGCCTGTATCAGCTTCCCAAAGTGCTGGGATTACAGGCATAAGCCACCACACTGGGCCCAGATTCTCTTCTTTGAACTGCCCAGGGTTTGTTGAAACTATTCTCTGTGTCCCACAGTGTTCTTTGTTTGCACATAACTTTCTTATGCCAGTGCCCTCATCACTATTTGCAGAAAAATCTTACATAGCTTCTTATGATATTGCAGTGAGATCTTGCTTCCCTCCAATATGCTCTGCTTAGTGCTGGAGCCATCTTCCCCCATTGTATTAGTTTCCTAGGACTGCCATGACAAAGACCCAAAAACTTAGTGGCCTAAACAACACAAATTCATTGTCTCACAGTTCTAGAGGCTGGAAGTCCAATATAAAGGTGTCAGCAGGGTTGGTTTCTTCTGAGGGCTGTGAGGGAAGGATCTCTTCCAGCTCTCTCTCCTTGGCTTGTAGGTAGCCCCAATCTCCCTGTTTCTGCATGTTGACTTTCCTCTATGCATCTCTGTCTCTGTATCCAAGTTTGTCCTTGTTATGAGGACACTAATCACTGGACCAGAGCCCACCCTAATGAGTTCACTTTAACTTGATTACCTCTGTAAATATCCTATCTCCAAATAACGGTATATTCTGAGGTACAGAGGGTAAGACTTTAACATCTCTTTTCTAGGAGAGACAATTCTACTCATAATACCTATTATCCTGGAAATAGCTTTTCTTTTCTTTTCTTTTTCTTTCTTTCTTTTTTTTTTTTTTTGAGAGACAGAGTCCCACTCTGTTGCCCAGGCTGGAGTGCAGTGGTGCAATCTCAGCTCACTGCAACCTCCACCTCCAGGGTTCAAGTGATTCTCTTGCCTCAGCCTCCTGAGTAGCTGGGATTACAGGTACCTGCCACCACGCCTGGCTAATTCTTTTGTATTTTTAGTAGAAATAGCATTTCATCATGTTGACCAGGCTGGTCTTGAACTCTTGACCTGAGGTGATCTGCCCGTCTCAGCCTCCCAAAGTGCTAGGATTACAGGTGTGAGCCACTGTGCCGAGCTGGGAATAGCTTTTCTTTGTTTGCCAAATACTGTAGTCTGACTGTACCCTGAACAGCCTACTTGGCTTAGTCACTTGGGGTTTCCTTCTTTCTGCCAGATCAATCATTTGCTGCTGTTGCGTCAGTGAATGTGATTAGAATTATCTCCCTTTGTCGAGAATACAGCCTTGTTAATGGTGTAGAGTTCTATTTCCTTTTGTTTTCTCTTTAAGCAGAAACATGGGCACTATGACATTTTCTGTGAAAATCCAGCATAATAATCTTCAGTTGGCTAAAGTTAGGGTTTACTATTAACTGTTTCACTTCCAATTAGATTTTGAAGTTTGTGACTGTGACCCATAGGAGAGTTTTGAAATCAATATATAGGATTCTGAATAGCATTTTCTGGAAGGCAGTATAGTTGAAAAAAAAAAAAAAGTTTTAGTTTTTTATAAAATTGGGCTCAAATCCTAAACTTGGTAACTTACTAGCTTAAGCTAGGTATTTAAACATTTGAGCTTTATTTCCCTCTAAAACCCTAAAACAGGAATTAATAATAATTATAATAATTCCAGCCAGGCACGGTAGCTAATGTCTGTAATCCCGGCACTTTGGGAGGCCAAGATGGGTCAATCACCTGAAATCAGAAGTTCGAGACCAGCCTGGTCAACATGAAGAAACCCCATCTCTACTAAAAATACAAAAATTAGCCAGGTGGCGCATACCTGTATTCCCAACTACTCAGGAGGCTGAGGCAGAATTGCTTGAACCTGGGAGATGGAGGTTACAGTGAGCTGAGATCGTGCCACTGCACTCCAGCCTGGGCGACAGAGTGAGACTCCGTCCAAAAAAAAAAAAAAAAAAAAAAATGGAATGGAGTGGAATGGAATGGAATGGAAAGGAAAGGAAAGGAAAGGAAAGGAAAGGAAAGGAAAGGAAAGGAAAGGAAAGGAAAAACAGAATGTATCTACATGGTAAGGACACATGCTTGTGGCAGTCAGTCATGCTGTTCATCAGATGTTTTTCGTTTCTTTCCCAGGGTCATGATGAGATGGCATTTCCCCACTCCTTGAAGTTAGGTGTTGCCAGATGACTGGGCCAATAACATGTGAGGAGAAGTGATGTGTACTGCTCCAGGTGAAGCTTTAAGAGCCACTACAGATTTGCTGTGCTCTCTTTCTCTCTACTGCTAATGCTGGTGACCTTTGAGATGGAGGCTTCTCCATCCTGAGTCCTGGGATAAAAAAAAAAAAAAGAAGCAGGATCCCCAGCCACCTCATGATACATATGACACAAGCCAGAACAAAATTTTTATTGTTTTAAGCCCCTGAGATTTGGGGGTTGTTTATTACTGCAGCATAACTTAGTTGATCTGACTGTTTCAGTATGCTTTGTAAAACTTAAATTTGGGTTATACATGTCATCAAACACATCATACAAAATGATGATGAATCTCTCTTTCTCTTTTTTTTTTTTTTTTTGAGACAGAGTTTTGCTCTTGCCGCCCAGGCTGGAGTGCAGTGGTATGATCTCAGCTCACTGCAACCTCTGCCTTCCAGGTTTAAGCAATTCTCCTGCCTTAGCCTCCTGAGTAGCTGGCATTACAGTCGCCTGCTACCACGCCCAGTTAATTTTTGTATTTTTAGTAGAGACGCGGTTTTACCATGTTGCCCAGGCTGTTCTTGAACTCCTGACCTAAGGTGATCTGCCCACCTCGGCCTCCCAAAGTGCTGGGATTACAGGTGTGAGCCACTGAACTTGGCCCAAAATGAATCTCCTACTGTATGTTGTAAGCAAGAAGTTTGATAGCCACTAATGTAAACTGCATTTTTATCTTATTTATCATTTATCTGATATCATACTTATATATTTTTTAGTTATAAAAAAAGAGATTCATTTTGTATGATGACATATATAACTGAAGTATAACTTTTAAGGAGCATACTGAAACAGTCATATCGACTAGGTTATGCTTCAGTAATAACTCCCAAATCTAAAAGTGACCTGAGAAATCATTCTAGTTCAGTGCTCTGGTTTTAGAGATAAGACTACTGAGGCTAAAAGATGTCAAATAATTTATCTGAGTCCCGGCCTGATGGCTCATACCTGTAATCCCAGCACTTTGGGAGGCTGAGTCAGGAGGATTATTTGAGGTCAGGAGTTCAAGACCAGCCTGCCTAACATGGCAAAACCCTGTCTCTACTGAAAATACAAAAAATTAGCTGGGTGTGGTGGCACACACCTGTAGTCTCAGCTACTTGGAAAGCTGAGGCACAAGAATTGCTTGAACCCCAGAGGTGGAGGTTACAGTAAGCTGAGACTGTGCCACTGCACTATAGCCTGGGTAATAGAGCAAGACTCCATCTTCAGTAATAATAATGATGTATCTGAGGTCACATTGTAAAGGAGGACTACACTCAAATCTACATATGACTTCCAAGCCAGTGCTTTATCATAACTCTGTGCTTTGCAGATAATCATATGAAAATGCTGTGAAAACTACAAAACCTCGCAAGAATGCAAAGTAATGACAGTATCACAAGAGGGAATAGAGAGTAAGGTGGTAAGAGCCTCAGCTTTGTCAAACCTGGTTTCAAATCCTAAAGAACTTTATTTAATCTCTTTGAACCTCTGTTTTCTTATTTGTGAAATGAGGACGTTTTTCCTTATCTCTTATTTTCTCATGAATAAATGAGATGAGGAATGAAAAGTTCTTAGCACAATACCGGGCCCACAATGTGTTAATAAATTACTAGTAGTAAATATAATACCAAAGAATGTATGTTTTAAGAATAAAAGGCAAAAACTACTCTGGGCCGAGCGCGGTGGCTCACGCCTGTAATCCCATCACTTTGGGTGGCTGATGTGGGCGGATCACTTGAGGTCAGGAGTTTGAGACCACCCTGACCAACCTGGTGAAACCCTGTCTCTACTAAAAATACAAAAATTAGCCAGGCGTGGTGGCACACTCCTGTAATCCCAGGTACTCGGGAGGCTGAGGAAGGAGAGTCTCTCGAACCCAAGAGGCAAATGTTGCAGTGAGCCGAGATCACGCCACTGCACTCCAGTCTGGGCAACAGAATGAGACTGTCACACACACACACACACACACACACACACACACACACACACACACACACAAGCCACTCTGGGGCTTGAAAAGAACCAAGACTTAGTGCAGGACTGAGTCTCAACTACAGAACCACTGATACTTGTAGTCAGATATCCCTTTTGTGGAAGGCTGTCCTGTGCACTGTGGAATGTTTTTAAAAAGATTAAAGGGCCAGAGACAGTAGCTCACACTTGTAATCCCAGCACTTTGAGAGGCCAAAGTGGGCAGATCACAGGGTCAAGAGTTTGAGACCAGCCTGGTCAACGTGGTGAAACCCGGTCCCCACAAAGATGAAAAAATAGCCAGGTGTGGTGGCATGCGCCTGTAATCCCAGCTACTCAGAAGGCTGAGCCAGGAGAATCTTTTGAAACTGGAAGTTGAAGGTTGCAGTGAGCGAAGATTGCGCCATTGCACTCCAGCCTGGGTGACAGGGTGAGACTCCGTCTCAAAAAAAAAAAAAAAAGGATATTAAAGTATTACCCGTATGGTATAGACAGGGGTTTCTCACCCTTGTATTGCTGACATTTTGGGCTGAATTGCTGTTTGTTATAGGGGCTGTCCTATGCATTGTAAAAAGCTTAACTCACCAGATGCTAGTAGCACCCAGTTGCAATGACCAAATACCTTTGGTGACATTGCCAAATGCCCCCTGGGGACAAAATCAGGCCTGCTTGAGAACCTCTCATACAGAATCTCTGCTTAGAGTTTTTCAATTACTTCTTTTTTTTTTTTAATCCAAGTTATTGGTAGAAAAGAGAATTACTGTTTCCTATTAGACAACAAAAGCAAAAACACAGAACAAGTTTAATCCCTCTGAGAGAAAGGTATCTGTGCTTTCCTATTGTTACATTTTATGGAAGCCACTTGATTAATGTCTGTCTCACCCACTAGAATCAAAGCTTCAGGATGGTGCTAAGTCTGCTTCTTCTCTCCAGAGTGCAAATCACCAGACACAGCAGATGCCCAGATGGGCTGGGCGCAGTGGCTCACTCCCGTAATCCTAGCACTTTGGGAGGCTGAGGTGGGTGGATCACCTGAGGTCAGGAGTTTGAGACCAGCCTGGCCAACATGGTGAAACTGTCTCTACTAAACATAAAAAAAAAAATCTGGGTGTGGTGGCAGACACCTACAATCCCAGCTACTCAGGAGGCTAAGGCAGGAGAATCATTTGAACCCAGAGGGCAGAGGTTGCAGTGAGCTGGGTTCGTACCACTTTACTCTAGCCTGGGCAAAAGAGTGAAACTCTGTCAAAAAAACAAAACAAAACAAAAAAAAACCAAATGAGTAAACGAGAGAATAACCTTTCTCTGCAGTCCCTCCTACTAATAGGAAAAGAGTTCCTGCAGGATCAATAGGTTAGACTAGGTTTGTGGGAAGTAGCTTTGTTCTTGCTCCATCCCTAAAATAAAAAGGTTCTCTCAAGACAGTCTATTCTTGCAAAGCAATAAGGTCTTCCCCAGAGTACAAGTCCTGGGGATTTGGAAAGGTTAAAGAGAGTCCCAGCCGGGCACGGTGGTTCACGCCTGTAATCCCAGCACTTTGGGAGGCTGAGGTGGGCGGACCACAAGGTCAGGGGTTTGAGACCAACCTGACCAACATGGTGAAACTCCATCCCTACTTAAAAATACAAAAATTAGCTGGGCATGGTGGTGCACACCTGTAATCTCAGCTACTTGGGAGGCTGAGGCAGGAGAATCGCTTGAACCCAGGAGGTGGAGGTTGCAGTGAGCCGAGAGCACGCCATTGCACTCCAGCCTGGGCGACAGAGAGAGACTCTGTCTCAAAAAAAAAAAAAAAAAAAAAAAAAGAGTTTTTAGGCTCAGCTATGAGGTCCCAATATGATGACCCTATATGGAACTCCTAATAGTATTCCAACTCCTTTCAGGTCAAACTGACAGAAAAGCAAGATCCAGAGTATTTTCAAAATTCCCTGTGGCAGTAAGGACAGGTCCCATACTGAAGACTCTCCCCTGGGTCACCGTCATAAACTTCAAAATCTTTGGGTTATATCTAAGCGGAAGTGAAACAGTTAAGAGTAAACCTTAACTTTAGCCAATTGAAGATTATTATGCTGGATTTTCACAGAAAAACGTCATAGTGCCCATGTTTCTGCTCAAAGAAAAAAACGAAATAGAAACACCATTAGAGTCTGTCTTCTCAACAAGGGGAGACAATTCTAACCCCATTTGCTGATACAACAGGAGCAGAGGACTGATCTGGCAGAAAGAAGGAAACCCCAAGTGATTGACCGCGGGGATGTTCAGGGTCAAGCCAGGCTAAGATATTTAGCAAACGAAGAAAAGCTTTTCCAGGATAAGGCCAGGTCCCATGCTGAAGATGCGGTGTGGGGAGGGCCAATTTTGTAGGAGGCAGTGAAAGATTGCAAAGCTGCTGTAGATGTGACTCCAGTTCCCTCCTGCGGCTCGCAGTTGTGGGCTACTCCCCGGGAGCAGAGCTGCATGAAAAATCATGTTTTTGTGTTCCAGGTCACTCTGCCCTTGTTATTTCTCCCACGTAGTGGTTGAGTGAGCCTGAAAAAAAACAGGCACCTTCCTTCTGCTCTAAAGCCATGCTATCTGTTTACTCAGCTCGCTACACCGCCTGGATATACAAGACCTTATAAGAGACATTCTGTTTTATTCTAACCTCTTCTTTGGATACCAGCTAGTAGACGCAGCCTTCTCTAACTGTTCTTACCATCACAGAGTCTCGAGCTGAGTGGATTTTCATGATTCTTGCTGACACCCACCCAAAGCTACCATTTTGTCTTTCCTGACCAACAGGACTTCTTTTTTTTTGATGGAGTCTCGCTCTTTTTGCCCAGGCTGAAGTACAGTGGCCCCATCTCAGCTCACTGAAACTTCCCCTTCCTGGGTTTAAGTGATTCTCCTGTCTCAGCCTCCTGAGTAGCTGGGATTACAGGTGCCCGCCACCATGCCTGGCGAATTTTTCTACTTTTAATAGAGACAGGGTTTCGCCATATTGGCCTGGCTAGTCTCGAACTCCTGATCTCATGATCTGCCGGCCTCAGCCTCCCAAAGTGCTGGTTGTATTACAGGCATGAGCCACCATGCCTGGCCTTTTTTTTTTTTTTTCAGACAGAGTCTTGTTCTCTGTCACCCAGGCTGGAATGCAATGATGTGATCTCAGCTCACTGCAACCTCTGCCTTCTGGGTTCAAGAGATTCTCCTGCCTCAGACTCCCAAGTAGTTGGGATTGCGGGCACCTTTTATCATGCCCGGCATGTTCCCTACAGCAGTGAGTGCATATGCCTACTCAAAAAAATTTTCGTATTTTTGTAGAGACAGGGTTGCACCATGTTGGCAAGGCTGGTCTTGAACTCCTGACCTCAGGTGATCTGCCTGCCTCGGCTCCCAAGTGCTGGGATTACAGGTGTGAGCCACCATGCCTGGTCTGGACCCCATCTTTTTCTGTGGCTTCCTTGACCCCACCTGGATTTGCTTTCCCCCATTTGAGTCTATGGTTTTGCTGTTGTAGATGATTATCTTATTTCTTTCCTTATCCAGCAGCTTTGAAGCCCATATTTATTATTTCCTACATGCTTCCCTGTATGTTTTATTTACCTGTCCCTTACTTTTGTCCTTAAACAAAATATGACTCCTCTTTTTCTCTCTACCAGAGATGGCTTCTGTTAGGTCTCCCCGCAGCCAATGGTAAAGAAAGGACTGTCTTGACAACCCAACAGAAAATGGCCAAAGACTTGTATAGATATTCTCCAAGGAGAATGTCCAAACAACCAATAAACATAAAAATATGCTTAGTGTCACTGGCATCCAGGGAAATGCAAATTAAAACCACCATGTACTACCACCACACACTCATCACAGTGGCTAAGATTAAAAGGGTAGAGAACACCAGGGATTGGTCTTAATGCTCATACACTGCAAGTGACAGTTCAACTGGGACAACCACTTTGGAAAACTGCTTGGCAGTATCTACGCAAACCAAATACATGCAGTTCCTTACAGCAGTGAATGCTTATGCCCATCCAAAAACATATTCTAGCATGCTCATTGCAGTGCCATGTCTAATTGCCTCAAACTGGAACTACACAATATTCATCAACCTAAGAATAGAAAAATAAATGGTATTACAGTCTCACATGGAATATTACATAGAAACTGGAATGAATTAGTCTCATACAACATGACTGAATCTCACCAACGAGATGTTGAGCAATGAAAGCCAGACACGAAAGCAATGGACACTACATAATATCATTTAGATAAAGCACTAGAACAGGCAAATCTGTGCTGTTAGGAGTGATAACAGTGGTCACCCTCAGTTATGAGAAGACAGCTTGGTGCTGGTTGTACAGATGTGTTCATTTTGCAAAATTCATCAAGTTGTACCATCATAATCAAGGCACTTTCATTTTTTTTTTTCTTTTTTGACACAGGATCTCACCAGAGCAAAGTGGTCCTGTCATAGCTCACGGTCACCTCAAACTCCCGAGTTCAAATGATCGTCCCCACTCAGCCTCCAAGTATTTAGGGCTACAGTCACATACCACCACATCTGGCTAATTTTTAATCATTTTTCTAGAGACAGGGTCTCGCTATGTTGCCCTGGCGGTTTGCAAACTCCTGGCCTCAAGGGATCTTCCTGCCTCAGTCTCCCAAAGCTCTGGGATTACAGGTGTGAGTCACCACTCCTGGCCACTTTTCAGTGTTTATGTTATATAGCATCATGGGTCAGATTATCCGAAGGCAGACTGAGATTAATATCTGTGTATGAAAATAATTGCCTCAAATATCCTGGGACAGATGCTCTCAGGAACAGTTTCTGTGACAGAAGAAAGGCAACGGTGAGCTCAGCAAGCAGGTGAACTGAGAGACAGTCTAAGGCCTCAGCCAAGCCCACTGAGAACTCTGGAGCTGTGACAGCTTTTCCACCACAAACCCTGCCCTCTGGAAGTAGCCAGCAAGTGGCCCTTCAGCGTTATCTTAAATTGGGCTTTAAGGGCTGCGTCTATATATGTCCACATTGATTACATATCAATTTTTTAAGAGATATCTTCAAGTATTTGCAATCTAGTCAGTCCTTTATTTAAAAATGTGGGCTAGCATGGGGAAGGGCACATGACCTTGAACCAGGCGCTCTCTTTAGCAGAGGTCATCTATGGAGAGAGGCTCAGATGAGAGTTACTGACCACCAGCACTCCTAGCAGCCAGGTAAATGGTGCCTCAGTCCAGAAGGAGGTCACAACAACCAGTGCATATGTGAATACAAAGTTTAAAATCAAAGATTGTGTCTTGGACAATGAATGATAGAAGAATCAATTGAAAGGACAAATGAACATATGGGACACACAAGATGTACAGTGACCCTATAACAGCACAAAAGTGATTATATCAGCCACCAGTCATTTATTTCATTATCCCAAACTCGGCCAAAGTGGGCTATTTCATTAGTCACTTGTCATGAACAGATGCTAATATGTGTGTTTATTCCCATGTTGCTTAATTCCAAGAAGAATTTCCTGTGACTTGCCCAGATACTCACAATTCAGCAAGAGAGACTTTACTTATTAGTAGCCCACTGGGGAATTTCCCATTTACCATGTGGCATTCCAAAGAATGGTCAAGCACTTTCAGCCTTGCTGGCTACTTACAAAGGTCAGGGCTTGTGAGCGACATTCCTGCTGTTCAGTGCTGTGGCAAGGACAGCCCTGTCCACTCCAACAGGGCTTGAGCTGAGCAGGTAGATTATTTATTAGAGTTAAGTCTGCAGTTTTCTGGATGGCACAGATGACTGAGGTTGAAGAGCTCTTTGCAGTAAACATTGTGTTCCCTGTCGTGGCAAGGGGCCCATTGCAAAATGACATTCCACTGTTCTCACTCTTCTCCCTGCCGCTGGACTGAATCATCTCTTTGGGTGGGAGCCCCCAGTTATTCAATCAATTTTCCATACATTCATCCACTCCTTTTTCTTCCAGGGAAAGGCTGGGTTGGGGACAAGCAGATTGTTTGTGAGTTTTAGGCACCAAGAATTCTTCTGCAAGGTGGAGAGAATCATATCACAGTGGCAAAAAGTAGTGTCTTTCTTTGTTCCAATTTTCATCATAAATAGTTGTTGTATTAGTCAGCGTTCTCTAGAGGGACAGAATTAATGGAGTGTGTGTATATATATATACACACACACATATATATAAAGGGGAATTTACTAAGTATTAACTCACATGATCTCAAGGTCCCATAATAGGCCATCTGCAGGCTGAGGAGCAAGAGAGCCAGTCTGAGTTCCAAAACTGGAGAACTTTGGAGTTTGATATTCGAGGGCAGGAAGCATCCAGCACAGGAGAAAGATGTAGTCTGGGAGGCTAGACCAGTCTAACCTTTTCACATTTTTCTGCCTGCTTTATATTCGATGGCAGCTGATTAGATGGTGTCCGTCTAGATTAAGGGAGGGTCTGCCTTCCCCAGCCAACTGATGCAAGTGTTAATCTCCTTTGGCAACACCTCCACAGACACACCTAGGATTAATACTTTACATCCTTCAATCCAATCAAGTTGACACTCAGTGTTAACTATCGCGGTTGTGCTTTCCAACAACGGAACTGAAACAGGAGCCAGGGGAGAGAGAACTGGGAGCTTGGCCAATCTTGGAGGGAAGGAAAGTCTGCCTCTGGCTGTCCTCCTTCTCAGACTTTTTCTATGGAGTCTTTGCTTTCTTTTCTGTTCCCCAACTCCTCAGTTAAAGCCTAGGGTCCCCAGGGTGCCATGGTTCTGCCAGTGGCTTTTCAGGGCAAATCCAAAAGAGAAGAGCACCACAAAATCAGGTCTATTCCTCCCCCTACATCACCACATTTGAGAGTTGCTAGTGGCTTATAGGAACACTGAGCCCTGGGGCCTCACATAGCCCCTAATGGGCAATTACATGCAAGACTATAAAGGGATAGAGCAGCCTTGAGGCTCTTTGTTAAAGCAGATTGCAGAGGACTTCCAACATCACAGGGGTCATGGTGCACTCCTTTCCCAGTAGCTCCAGTGTTTTATGTAACACTTAACAGTTCACATGCTGCAAGTGGACTTGGCAGCAGACACTCTATAAAAGGCTGCTTAAGTGGATATTTATGGTTCTGTCTTCCAGAAAAGCCTTTCTTTTAAGGAAGCGCTGCTCTAAATTATTGGAACTATTGATTCATAGGACTCCTACGTCTCCAACACAGTAAACACGTACGACCCAGACGAACCCATGGTAGGTTAGGAATCCATTTCTTTATCCTCAGAAATTGGTCCAGGGATAGTATGTGATGTAGGCCAGACTACTTGGAATACTTGGACAAGATTATTTTATGCTGGAGCAAACAAGAAAAGTATCCTTTCCTTTCTGATTGGTAACCTG
Organism: Cheracebus regulus; assembly: GCA_963574635.1. NCBI lineage: Eukaryota > Metazoa > Chordata > Mammalia > Primates > Pitheciidae > Cheracebus > Cheracebus regulus. Next base: position 39,139 of record CAUYQU010054599.1, on the reverse strand, counting down.
TAAGAATCTGAGCCCAGAGCTTCTGTCAGCTGCACACACACACACACACACACACACACACACACACACAGAAAGAGAGAGAGAGAGAGACAGAGAGGAAGAGACAGGGAGAGAGATCAATCCCTGGTAGCCTTTCAGGTTTATTCATCATAACTTCCTTACACTAGGATGAGAAGACATCCAAATGGGTATAGAGCCTATCTGTCCCAGTTCATACCTGTTGTCCCAGCTTAATCATTAACCTTCTTTCTCAGAAGTGTAGCTCTTTCATTCTCAGAAGTGCCCCAGGTGGATGATAAGTTATTTAATCATTGTTCCTGTTGCACTGTGGTTAAGTAAAGCAATACAGCCTTTTTCATTTCTCTTAAAACTGGTTCAAGCTGGTTTTCTGTCACTTGCAAGCAAGAAACATTATGACTGATCTACCACTCTTTTCTGAATTAATCAGGAAATCTTTTCCACTGTACAACTTCTGAATCTGATGGCTTGCATTCTTGCTTGAATTCTTTGGCAGATGCCGGATTCTGTGTCTGGTGCTTGGTCCCCACTTCCTCTGTGGAATGGATACCATGGGGTCTTCCAGGCTTCCTCAACCACCTTATCCTAATCATGAGTTTCTTTACTCCCTGCTTCACCAAAGGCTACCACAGTCCACAGATTTCATCAGAAGGCTCTGGGACCGTGCTCCCAGGACAGGCCTGGGGAACCACCTGGGTGAATAAACTTTAACTCTATTCTATACCTTTATATCTTCTGCTCAAAATTCAAAGTCCTGGAAGGGAATGTTAATTGGTATAACATGGGTATCGGACTCGTTGTTTTCCTTAGGAGAGACTGGGACACCATGATAGACATCTCACAATGACTACACAAAATGAAGGAGAGGCGATTTACTCCCAAAATACAGGTGTTAGCAAAAGAATAGAAATTTGTGCTGGGGATGAAAAACATATTCAACAATGTGCATTTAATAATTCAATAGTATAGCCAGCTATTTGTATGTCTATACCAATGAGATCTGAGTGAACAATTAAAATACATGTGATTGGTGCTCAGAAGAATTAGGGATGGGGTTGTTGATCTTTCTGGAATAACCAAGAATCCCAAAGATGATCGCCCCAAGTAATAATTGAGCTAGTCTTTATCTACAGTACATTTCCACATTTCGTAATGCTGGTAAAGACATTTTGGGCTAGTATTTGTAGGAAGTTTGGGTGGTTTCCCTGACATCCCTTGCCTCAAACCCACTCTGCTGGGTCCTCTCTATCCCAGCTGCCCTCTTAGCTCCCATCACACGAAAGTTGGCTTCTAGCATCCTCCTATGGTTCCGTGTGGGAAGCAGAAAAGTTCCTTTTTAAGGTTTCCTTTCTTGTTAAAGAATAAGTGTGTTAATAACTTTGTTAAGCCCTATGGTATGTAGCTGTTAGACATGCCATGCTTACAAGCACATAGTACTTTCTATGTCTTTGTACTTTAACCCAAATATCTATGCTGGACCTGCTCACAGGCATGTCACAGCTCTCCATTGCTTTTACCTATTTAAAAAAGTTTTAAGTTGTTAGCCAATCGGGTTTTAGTTTAGATTGTGAGGTCTGGCTCCAGCCAACTGAGATCAGACATAGCAGAAGGATGACCCCTAAATGCGTAGGAAATAAATTTGTGTGTTTTTCTTTGTTCTCTGTACTCTTGTGGCAAGATGGCTAGCGAGAGTACCCTTCCTGCAGTCCAGGAAGTAAAAATTGAGTTGCTAAAAGATCTTTGTCTCAGTGCTAATTTTTCTTTGGGGCACCAAGCATCTGTTTTCAATATCTATTTCCAACATTCAATCGCCAGCTTGAGTCCGTTTTCTAGCGTGAATCCCATGGCTTTATACTTCTGCCCTGTTCTCTTCTTTTGGCTTCTGACCTCATGATTTGTTTTCTTACTTATGGCACATTTCACCGCTGTCACCCTCCAGCATTCCCCCCGGAGCTTCAGATTATGGTTCTCTCATTTCTCAACATCCTTAATCTGTAAAAGCCCAAAAGAATACACAATTCAATCTTGAGTCCTTGTACCTGAGCATTGACCCTTGCAAGAGGCACCTTCAGTGCTTCGCTGATGAAAAATGTAGTGAAGAAAAGTACTGGTCCCAGAATCAGAAACACCTGATTCACGTTCCAGATCTGCCCATCATTGTCACCGCGTAAGCCTGGGACTTAGTCTTTCAGCAGAATTATGCCTTGTACCTTTCCAGAAACTCTGCACACAGTTTTGCAGATTTATCTTTGTTGTTGTTGTTGTTTTGTGTTCTTGTTTTTGTTTTTTTGAGATGGAGTCTCACTGTGTTGCCCAGGCTGGAGTGCCGTGGCACAATCTCAGCTCACTGCAACCTCTGCCTCCTGGATTCAAGTGATTCTCCTGCCTCAGCCTCTGGAGTGGCTGGGGTTACAAGCAAGCATCACCACGCCTGGCTAATTATTGTATTTTTAGTAGAGACATGGTTTCACCGTATGGGCCAGGCTGGTCTCAGCCTCTGGCCTCAAGTGATCTGCTTGCCTCGGCCTCCCGAAGTGTTGGGATTACAGATGTGGGCCACCGCGCCCGCCCCCTTCTCATTTTTCATTTTGTTTCCTAGTGCATTTCCTCCAAATGCATTGTGTAGATTATGTTTTTTGTCTCCATCTCCAATTCAGGTCCAACACCAGCATCTGGATTTGCTTCTTGATATATCTTTCTGCTGCCCGGGTGCTGACTTCTGGCTGTGTTTCCTGTCTGTCATCCTACATGGACCCACCAGCAGATGCAGCCTCTCCAGATAGGCTCTGCCATGCTGCTTCCATTGTATAGTTTTGCATCCACACGCATATTTCTGCTTGCCCCATGGCAGCCAGCATCCCAGAGAGAGAGCTCAGCATTCAGTGAGTGCTGAAAGAGGCTGCCAGAAGCTGATAAGGAGACGTAACAGATTGCGAGTAAAAATGGGGAAGGAAACAGTAAAACAGAGGCAAAGTCAGTTGGTGGTCATGGAGAACAAACGGCAAGGAGCTCGAAAGGAAATAGCCTTGCACTTTAACCCCTAGTCAGCATGAATTTTTAAACAGGGAAGCTTCACGTGAACTTAATCTCGAGTCTAGATGTTAACCATAAAGAAATGCTTCCACTAAGAAAGGAGAGTATTGAATGAGAACTTGTGTGAGCACTATTTTTATTTTTTGTGGTACAGTTCTTTTTGGGGTGGCTGGGGTTAGGAGCGGGGGCAAATGAGAGGCAGTCTCTGTTCATGCAAGGGGTGGTATCAGCCCTTATAGACCCTCTGATTGTCTGAGCTCACCAGAGTTGCCAGATGAACCAATGCACGCTTTGTTTCTGGACTTAATCTTTTTTCATATTAAGAGGTTTACATCATCCAAAGTCATCCATGATGTAGTTGATGTGAACAGAAGCCATTTCCAACTAGTAAGAAGAGAGTACTTCAGCCCCTGGTTGAAATTGGCTAAAGGGTGGTGTGTGCATTCTGCTCCCCTCCCAGACAACTGGGAGGGAGCTGGAATCAAGAAGCCCCCTAACAATTACATGCATTATATTAAGCAACCATAAATGTTCACAGCCATTGAGCTGTTTTTGCTCTGGGCACTAATAATCTTGAATTGTTCACAGCCACTTTCTCTCCTGATAAAACTCTGGGGTAGTCAGTAGCTTGCTAAACCAGCTGGATGATATGGTCACCTAAGTAAAAACTCCAACACATTCTTCTGGACCTCTCACTTACATAAGAAAGGCCCAACACAGAGGCTGGGTTCAGTGGCTCACAACTGTAATTTCAACACTTTGGGAGGCCGAGGTGGGTGGATCACAAGGTTGGGAGTTCAAGACTAGCCTGGCCAATATGGTGAAATCCTATCCCTACTAAAAATACAAAAATTAGCTGGGTGTACCACGTGCACCTGTAGTCCCAGCTACTTGGGAGGCGGAAGCAAGGGAATCACTTGAACCTGGGAGGCAGAGGTTGCAGTGAGCCGAGACCATGCCACTGCACTCCAGCCTGGGCAGCAGAGTGAGACTCTGTCTCAAAAAAAAAGGCCCAACACATCCAAGAATGAAGGAGTTGTCAGGAATTAAAAGACTCTCATATCCTGAACTAAGATGAACAGATTTTTTTCCTTCAATTATGTGTGTATGAGTGTGTGTATGCGCACATGTATGTCAGTGCAAAGTCCAGCTGTAACACAGAGCCCTGACCTTGTGACTAGTTGTTTTGCATGTGGGAAGTCAAAGGGGAGGTAAAAGATCAAAATTTAAGGTGGAATTGACCCAGGAGCAGTGGTTCACACCTGTAATCCCAGCACTTTGGGAGCTGAGGCTGATGGATCACTTGAGGTCAGGAGTTTGAGACCGGCCTGGCCAACATGGTGAAACCCTGTTTCTACTAAAAATACAAAAATTAGCCAGGTGTGGTGGTGCATGCCTGTAAACACAGCTACTTGGGAAGGTGAGGCAGGAGAATCACTTGAACCTGGGAAGCAGAGGTTGCAGTGAGCCGAGATCATGCCTCTGCACTCCAGCCTGGCGACAGAGTGAGACTCCGTCTCAAAAAAAAAAAAAAAAAGTGACTACATGGGACTATGTACACAAAGTAAACAATATACTTAATAAATAATATACTTAATAATATACTTGAACCTGGGAAGTGGAGGTTGCAATGAGCTGAGATCGTGCCATTGCACTCCAACCTGAGTGACAGAGCAAGACTCTGTGTTTAAAAAAAAAAAAATTTAAGGTGGAATTGATAAAGCATTGTGAGAGGAATTAGAAAGTGATTACATGGGAGGCCGGGTGCGTTGTCTTACGCCTGTAATGCCAGCACTTTGGGAGGCTGAGCCGGGCAAATCACAAGGTCAGGAGATCGAGACCATTCTGGCCAACATGGTGAAACCCCGTCTCTACTAAAAATACAAAAAAAAATTATCCGGGCATGGTGGCAGGTGCCTGTAGCCCCAGTTCCTCGGGAGGCTGAGGTAGGAGAATCGCTTGAACCTGGGAAGCAGAGGTTGCAGTGAGCTGAGATCATGCCTCTGCACTACAGCCTGGCGACAGAGTGAGACTCCGTCTCAAAAAAAAAAAAAGTGACTACATGGGACTATGTACACAAAGTAAACAATATACTTAAGAATGTACTGTGAACCCCGAACATCTGAGACAGGTCTCAGTTAATTTAGAGTTTATTTTGCCGAGGTTAAGGACACGCCCATGATACGGCCTCAAGAGGTCCTGAGGACATGTGGCCAAGGTGTTCAGGGCACAGCTTGGTTTTATACATTAAAACCAAGGGAGACAGGAGACATCAATCATCATATGTAAGAAGTACATTGGTTTGGTCTGGAAAAGCGGGACTACTTGAAGCAAAGGCAGGAAGACTCAAAGTGAGGAGGGAGCTTCCAGGTCACAGGCAGGTGAGACACAAATGGTTGCAATCTTTTGAGTTTCTGATTAGCCTTTCCACAGGAGGCAAATCAGATATGCATCTATCTCAGTGAGCAGAGGCATGACTTTGAATAGAAGGGGAGGCAGGTGTGCCCTAAACAGTTTCCAGCTTGAGTTTTCCTGAGTCATTTTGGGAGCCCAGAACATTTTCCTTTCATAGTACATAAAACAGCTTGTGCACGGTACATCATAGACATTCAATAACTATCGCTATTGTCAGTGAGGAACCTGTTTTGGCTTGATTCATTTTATGGTGGTTCAGTGACCTCAGATCTCCTAAAAAAAAAAAAAAAAGGGTCTCTGCCCTCCTCCATCCTTGAGGTCAACCCATACTTTCTTCTCTCTAAACTCTAAGGAAGACACCAGATTAAAGGTCTCCTGTCCTCCACCAGATGTCAGTCTGTCCCTGTTGGTGTCTTAAGAAGGACCTAAGGAAAGAGAAGAGACAAGCTCGCTTCCAGGAATTGATGAAAAGGAGAGTAGAATGTCTCTTACAGGCTATCTGAGAAAGGAGGCAAGAAACAGACTTCAGCAAGACTTCAATGCTAGTCTCACATTTCAGGAAAGACAAAGGATATTTACAAATCTGGAGAAATGTTTACAAACACATACTTTCATTAACAAATGCTCATCAAGAGGCTTTGTGCTGACATTTTTAGGCCTAGGGATGTAAGAATTCACTGATGCAGTTCCAATCCCTACAGAGCTCCAACACTTGCCAGTTACTTTTGGTTGCTCACCTGTGGTGTTACAACTTAATATTTACCATAGCAAAGGTGTCCAGCAAATCAAGGTGTCAATCATTGTGTTGAATGAAATGAAACAAAATGCGTGGATAAAAACAAAGGGTCTGGGTTTTGGCTTCCAGAATAAAACCTAAAAAGGAATCTGAAAAATAAGCTACTACACTTGCAGTGTGGGAGCAAGGAAAACCCAGCAATGAACCAAATGATAGGGAGTGATGTTGAGAAGAAAGAGGAAAGCAGGTGAAATCCCCAATGCCTGCAGAAGAAAAGCAAGCGTGTGATGGCAGCAACCAAGATAGAGGAATGAGCCCTACATCCCTGCTGCACAAGAGGCGGCTGAGTGTGGTCCCCAATGGCAATACCAAGAAAGTGGGGTCCAGGCGCACTGGCTCATGACTGTAATCCTAGCACTTTGGGAGACTGCGGCAGGGGGATCACTTGAGGTCAGGAGTTCAAGACCAGCCTGGCCAACATGGTGAAACCCCATCTCTGCTAAAAATACAAAACTTAGTTGAACGTGGTGATGCACACCTGTAATCCCGGCTACTCTGGAGGCTGAGGCAGGAGAATCTCTTGAACCTGGGAGGTGGAGGTTGCAGTGAGCCGAGATTGCACCACTGCACTCCAGTCTGGGCGACAGAGTGAGACTCCATCTCAAAAACAAGAAAAAAAGAAAAAGAAAGTGTGGTGCTCCCAAAGAGCAAGCTCTTGCTCTAGATTGTCTTCTTCCCGCATCTGCATGAGTGACCTGTGCTTCTGGGCAAACGGTGGTCCTAGGAAGCAGATGCCCTCAATGGTCAGAGACTGGGTTCCAAGCCTGGCCCCACGGCTTGTCCAGTACGTGATCTTGTACCACCAACTTAACCTTCCTAGAGAGCTGAGTTCCTTGCCTATAAAAAGAGGATTTTATTAGAACCTACTTCATGGACTCGTTGTCAGGATTAAATGAGATTATCCATAGAAAACGTTTTGTAGAGTAACTGGCATATATTTGGAATGCAATAAATATTAGGTATCACTATGAGTTATTTCAAAGACTGTTTCTGTGTCCATAAGGACAGAGCAAAACAGCAAATGTATAAGGTCACTTATTAATTAAAAAATGTTTTAGGCCTGGTGGAGTGACTCATGCCTGTAATCCCAGCATTTTGGGAGGCCAAGGCTGGTGGATCACGAGGTCAGGAGTTCGAGGCCAGCCTGACCAACGTAGTGAAACCCTGTCTCCACTAAAAATACAAAAAGTAGCCAGGTGTGGTGGCATATGCCTGTAATCCCGGCTACTCAGGAGGCTGAGGCAGGAGAATCGCTCGAACCCAGGAGGCAGAGGTTGCAGTGAGCTGAGGTCGCACCACGGCACTCCAGCCTGGGTAACAGAGTGAGACTCCGTTTCAAAAAAAAAAAAAAATGCTATGATTTTATATTTTTGTTTCCATTTATGTAATAAGTTGGGAAGTGAGCACCTACTATGTGCAGGGAAATATATCGAAAACAAAAATAAGTTGGGAGGGTGTGAAATACTGATGAGAAGAAGGAAAACAAAGAAGGTGGGTGGGTAAGTAGGGAATTGAATGAGTGGATTATCCTGTGCTTGCAATAAAAAAAAAAATACATACTTTAATGACACGAGATGGGATCCTATCTCCTTTCATTCTACATCAAGCATGAAGACACAAAGTTTTTAACATCTTGTGTAGTCCAGGATGGCCAAGATAAAATTTAAAAACAGGGGTATTTCTCTAACGCAGACAGGCTGGTCTGACATTTGGTGACTCCCACTTTCCTTAGAGCTTCCCATGATTGTTTCCCTCATTTTTGGCTGCTACACACCAGACCTGGGAGTCCCTCTGCTTAATAATTAACTAGCCTTGATATTCCATGTCACTTCATCCATGGGTTTTCTGGGTTCAAGCGCAGGGGCTAGTATTCTACTTCCTTACCTTTCACAGCTGCAGAAATAGTCAAATCTTTTAAAACCTTGGCTCACACTTACCCACACATTTTCAGAATTGAGGTAACAGACCGGGTGTGGTGGCTGATGCCTGTAATCCCAGCACTTTGGGACGCCGAGGTGAGTGGATCGCTTGAACCCAGGAGTTTGAGACCATCCTGACCAACATGGTGAAACCCTGTCGCTACTAAAAATACAAAAAATAGCCGGGCGTGGTGGCACGTGCCTGTAATCTCAGCTACTCAGGAGGCTGAGGCAAGAAAATTGCTTGAACCTGGGAGGTGGGGGCGGAGCTTTCAGTGAGCCGAGATCACGCCGCTGCGCTCCATCCTGGGCAACAGAGGGAGACTCGGTCTCAAAACATAAACAAAAATTGAGGTAACAGAGCATACGTCTTCCCTTTCTCTTTCTTCCATCCTCTGGGATTGAATCTCAAGAGGTATCAGTGACCGCCTATGTTAAGTTTCGATTATGAATTGGCCTCTATGGACCCAGTCATCTCAGACTTCAAAAAAAAATGTAGTATTTAACCCCAAGGGAGAAAAGCACATTTTAGAATAAGATAGGGAGTCCCAAGAGGCGAAGAGAAAAAGTCACACAAGGAGAATGACATGCAAAAGAAAAAGAGTTGTCAAGTGCTGAACTAAGAAAATGAACACTTGAGCCAAGCTCTTTACAGAGCACTCCTTTATTCTTCTCAGTGGCTTGGTCAGATGTACATGGCACGCAGCAGCCTGTGCTTCCACTCTCTGACCGCAGAAAGCTTGTGCTGACAGAAGCGCAGAGGAGTGGTGTTGCTTACATAATTCTGGCATGAATCTCCAAAACCTGTAGACTTAGGAGGCCGCCTTCAAAGGACAAACAAATAATGTCTTAATTAAGGTGTGTTCAGGACAAGAAACTCCTTTGATTGATTTTCTAACAGGCTGTAAAACTGCTGATAGTCTGATAGGGTGATAAGTAGATAATGTTAAGCAGTGTTTTAAAATTATTCTGAGTGACATTTTAAGCTTTAAAAATTGGGAAGTTATTTACTTATAATTTTTAGTTTTAAAAGCTGAATAAGGATCCAATACAACATTATTTTTGCCTTCTGCCAATTTACAGCCAGAATTCCAGAGCTGGCCAGGTGCGGTGGCTCACACCTATAATCCCAGCACTTTGGGAGGCCAAGGCAGGTGGACAGCCTGAAGTCAGGAGTTCGAGACCACCCTGACTAACATGCTGAAACCTCATCTCTACTAAAAATACAGAAATTAGCCGGATGTGGTGGTGGGTGCCTGTAATTCCAGCTACATGGAAGGCTGAGGCCGGGGAATTGCTTGAACTAGGGAGGTGGAGGTTGCAGTTAGCCGAGATCATGACACTGTGACAGAGCAAGACTCCATCAAAAAAAAAAAAAAAGAAGAAGAAGAAAAAGAAAGAAATCCAGAGCTATATTTTCTACCAACCCGTGAATCCCTTTCTCAGTACCTGAGGAATACAGGGAAAGCAACAGAATGGGTGATTTCTGTTACTGTACTCAATTGAATATAGAGTTTATTATATGTATTTGTCTAATACTTGTAGTATTGTCTTATGACAATTATAACAACTAAAATGTATATTGCGAGCGTATTAGTCTGTTCTCACATGCTATAAAGGTACTACCCAAGACCGGGTAATTTATAAAGGAAAGAGGTTTAATTGACTCACAGTTCAGCATGACCCAGGAGGCCTCAGGAAACTTAGAATCACGGTGGAAGGGGAAGCAATCACCTTCTTCTTAAGGTAGCAGGAGGGAGAAGAGGAAGCAAAGGGGGAAAAGCCCCTTACAAAACCATCAGATCTCATGAGAACTCACTCACTATCATGAGAACAGCATGGGGGAAACCACCCCCATGATCCAATCACCTCCCTCTTTTGATATGTGGAAATTACAAATTAAGATGAGATTTGGGTGGGGACACAGAGACAAACCATATCACACTTGTATTATTGTCTTACGATAATTAGAACTAAAATGCATATTGCCAGTGAAGATATAAATGTATAGACAATGTAATGTTCTTGTGCATTAGTGTAGGCCTGCTAAGATGATGAGTAATTAACATAATATGGTATTAATAATGATAACAATACCTGTAGTTAATTTTGGAGCACCTAGTGTGTGCCAGATACTGTACTAAAGCTTTACATTTATTCATTCATTAGCCTTAATAACAGATTACAATAATACTTCATATGAGATTATTACCCCACTTAAAAATGAGAAAACTAAAGTGCAGAGAGATGTGCAGAAAAAAGCACTGGACTGAGAATTTCTCAGCATGAATTTCAGTACCCGCTATACATCAGTTGGTTTGAGTTTTGAGACAAATCACTTCTCCAGAGTACCTTTTCTCTTTTGTTTAGTACGTACAAAAATGAGAAAAACAATTAATTATTGATTAGCTACTATGGGTCAGGCACAGGGATAAGCATTTTACATGCGTCATCTAATCTAACCCTCACAGTAGTCAAATGGAGTAGGCACTGCTATCCCCCTTTTATAGATAAGGACAAACTGATGCCAGGAGAGGTTGAGTAACTGGATGTGCTCCTGATTGTTACAGCAGGAATCTGAACCCGGACTTTATTTATTCATTTTTGTTTTTAAGACGATCTCTCGCTCTGTTGCCCAGGCTGGAGTGTGGTGGCGTGACCTTAGCCCACTGCAATCTCCACTGGGTTCAAGTGATTCTTCTGCTTCAGCCTCCAGAGTAGCTGGGCTTACAGCAGCCTGCCACCACTCCCGGCTAATTTTTCTATTTTTATTATTGTTGTTGTTTGTTTTTGTTTTTTTGAGATGAGGTCTTACTCTGTTGCCTAGGCTGGAGAGCAGTGGCGCGACCTTGGTTCACTGCAACCTCTGCCTCCCGGGTTCAAGAGATTCTCCTGCCTCAGCTTCCCAAGTATCTGGGGTTACAGGCATCCACCACTACATCCAGCTAATTTTCTGTATTTTTAGTAGAGACAGGGTTTCACCATGTTGGCTAGACTGGTCTCAAACTCCTGACTTCATGATTCACCCGCCTCAGCCTTCCAAAGCGCTGGGATTACAGGTGTGAATCACTGCACCCAGACTAATTTTTCTATTTTTAGTAGAGACGGGGTTTCACCATGTTGGCCAGCTAGTCTCGAATTCCTGACCTCAGGTGATCTGCCCTCCCAAAGTGCTGGGATTACAGATGTGAACCATCACACCTGGCCTGAACCTGGACTTTATGTCCCCAGAGCCCATGCTCTTAAACACTATGACCTTTACAGACTTGGTTCCTTTAGACTTCCTGTTTTCTCTGCCTGCAGTGCTTTTCTTCCAGATTTCTCTAGTGCTGGCTCATTCCCATACTTTAGGCATTAACTCAAAACATCAGGTTTGCAGAGGCTTTTGCTCAGGGCCGTTGCACTTTGTAACTCAGAAGGCACTGTTTTTATAGAGTGTAATGGGAATGGTGTTTCACTGGAATCATAGACCCAGAAGCCCCGTTTTTTCATTCACCTCTCAGATGAAACCTGGTCATTCTCTATCACTCATTCGGTTTCCTTTATACCTCAGCACTTACCCCTATCTAAAATTAACTATTTTATTTCTATAGCTTACTTATTGTCTGTCTCCCCCAAGAATATGCAAACTCCATAAAGAAAAGGATCTGTCTGTTTACTGCTGTTGGCCAAACATTAAGTGACAGGCCATAGTAGGCACTTAACAAATCATTTGTTGCATGCTCCTGAATATATCTTACCAATTCCCCACAATCCAGGCCTCACTCAAGTCGCAGAGTTGTAAGATAAAAGTTTCAAGACATCCTGGGTATTATAAAGACAATGATATAGTAAGTTATTGACAAATGACAAACTACTTCTTAGAGTTTCTGTGCTTTTAAGTTGACTAGCTTTGCAGCAATGTAGAATCCTCTGTATCATTGACAAAGTAAACATGGATTTGATCAAAATTAAGAAGTTTCAAACATCAAGTGTTGGAGAAGATATTGATTAGTATACATCACTTTATTTATTTATTTTTAAGGCAGAGTCTTGCACTGTCTCCCAGGCTGGAGTGCAGTGGTACAAACTTGGCTCACTGCAACCTCTGCCTCCCGGGTTCAAGAGATTCTCCTGCCTCAGCCTCCCCAGTAGCTGAGACTACAGGCACACGCCACCACGCCCGGCTAATTTTTGTATTTTTAGTAAAGATGGGGTTTCACCATGTTGTCCAGGCTGGTCTTGAACCCCTAACCTCAAGTGATCCACTTGCCTTGACCTCCCAAAGTGCTAGGATTACAGGCATGAGCCCCTGCACCCAGCCTAAAAATCACTTTTATGTTTTACTTCAACCAATTTGGAGGCTAGTTAGATGTGACTTTGCAATGTTGAGCATTCACATTTCTTATGACTCAGCAATTTTTCTCCTAAGTAAATTCCCAAGGGAAACTCCTTCACTTGGACCCTCAGGAGATGCTATGAGAATGTTCATAGTAACCCCACTTATGACAACAACAATGGAAACCACCCAAAAGCCCATAGACAAGAAAATAAATAAATAATTGGTGGTCTGGAAATGTATGAAGCTGTGATAAATGAATGAATCACAACTATACACAAACACTTGAAAGAAACAATTATATTAATACTAGATGAAACCAACCAAGTCCTAGAAGATTACATAAAACTTGGTGCTTTTTAAATGAAGTTCATTTTTTAAAAAAACATAAACATCTGAGTCATGGCACCAAAAAATAAAACTAAAAAAATAAAAAATAAAAAACAAGCAAACAAAAATAAATTAAAAAACATAAACAACCCTGAAGAACAACAACAACAAAAAAAGCAAGAAAATTATAAACTCAATGTTCATCATTGTGTTTTCCTTGGATAAGGAAAAATGGCTGGGAAAAAAAGTACAGTTAAGTGTAAATTATTGTCTGTATTCTGGTGCTTGGGTAGATGGTGGTTTCTAGCATTAAACCACCTGTTTTAACACCATGATTTTTTATTTCCCCCATATGTGGAGACTTCCAGGCGATAGGCTCAAAGGTGGCTCTTGAAGGATTATCTGGGTCCAGGGGCAGGTCTACTTATTTTTGTATTTGTAGTACCTGTATACAACGTCCAGCAAAACCCAAGGCCTTAGTAAGGTTTCCTGAATGAAAAAATGAATGAGTGAATAAATTATAGAAAATTCAAAAGTGTTTTTGGGTAATTTTGAGTGTAGTCTGAATAATCTCTCACCCCAACACTTTACAGTAACCCAAACACATATGAAATTATGTAACTGATTTCCTTCCTAATTCATTGGGAAAAAAATTAACATTCTCCCTGAGTAGTAAACAAGCACATAGTATTTTTCCACATAGAATACTCTATGACACCCATCAGTACTGATCTAGGTAGGGAGAAAATGATTCTGAATCCAGCAGAGTAGCAAAGAAAGCTTTTTAATGCACTATTTGTTTTCCAGGCAAAAGAACTTCAGAAAATATCCATCCTTAAGTAGACTTACAAATGGCACTTTTGGCTACATAGGAGAATCAGATATGAGACCCATGTGTTTTTTCTGATAAGCTAGTAGTAGGTCAGCTTTATAACACAATCCTTTCTTGGGATAAAAAATGGCTAATTTGTTTTAAAAGACAGGAAAAGCTGAAACCCTAAAGTCATTGTTTTAAAAAATGTCACATTTATTTCATGCTATACACCTGTGTTTTCATACAATAATTTTAAGCATTATGGCATAAATATTCATAAGAGGAGCAAGTAAATTTCAACCTAATTTTAAAATAAAGATATATATATATATTAAGTATCTTTATTGTTTATTAATGCATTTGACAATACCATATGCTATCTTTGATGACAAATTTCATTTTGGTACATGGCAGATTTGTCCTTTTGGTACTGAACCGAAGAAAAACATGTCACACCTGAAATTCTGCCTTAAGTGAGTAAAACCATGGTCAATTACATCAACAGTTTTCAGCCAACTAGCAAAACTGAAGTGTTTCAGTCATTCTTATTATTTATAAAAAATGAAACAAGATTAATAGTCAACAGGAGAGAATACTAATATCACCAGTTTAAAACAGGTCTTTTAATTTTTTTGAAATAGTGTCTTGCTCTATTGTCCAGGCTGGAGTGCAGTGGTGTAATCACAGCTCACTGCAGCTTCAACCTCCCAGACTCAAGCTATTCTCCCTTCTCAGCCTCCAAGTAGCCAGGACTACAGGTGCGTGCCATCACGCCTGGCTAATTTTTCATTTTCTGTAAAGATGAGGATCTCACTATGTTGCCTAGGCTGGTCTCAAATTCCTGGGCTTAAGTAATCCTACCATCTCAGCCTCCCAAAATGGTGGGATTACAGGTGTTAGCCACTGCACCCAACCTAAAATAGGACTTAAAGCAGATTACTTATATCACATATTTGAAAGAAAAGAATATTTGGAAATGTAAGATATCAATCTGAACTGAAATCATTTTTAATATTAATTCTTGTCTCTCCAATGCAGCCACCTTTTATATGATAGTGTGAAGTTGATCACATCTAATCTATACAAAGATGGGTATCTTCTTCATGTTATCCACCATTTTTCAACTAGTCTCTATATTAATTTACACAATTATTTAACAGAGATTAATAAAACATCAGACAATAGAATCAACCCAAAAGGCAACAGCACTTTTCTTTCTACAAGGGAACATGGCTTTCAATTTGTGCATCCTATGCTAATATGCTAATGAAGAAACAAAAACTACTTTCATCTTTGTAGCAAAAACATAAACACAAATGCCTGGAAAATCACCATGCTGGCCAGGCTGGTCTCAAACTCCTGACCTCAAGTGATCCACCTGCCTCAGCCTCCCAGAGTGCTGGGATTTCAGGCATGAGCCACTGCACTTGACTGGGTTTTTTTTTTTTATTTTTTAAAATTATTTATTTATTTTTTGAGTCAGAGTCTCTCTCTGTTGCCCAGGCTGGAGTACAGTGGCTTGATCTCGGCTCACTTCAAGCTCCACCTCGTTGGTTCAAGTGATTCTCCCACCTCAGCCTCCTGAGTAGCTGGGATTACAGGTGTACGCCACCACACCCAGCTAATTTTTCTGGTTTTTATTAGAGATGGGGTTTCGCCATGTTGGCCAGGCTGGTCTTGAACTCCTGGCCTCAAGTGATCCGCCTGCCTCGGCTTCCCAAAGTGCTACAATTACAGGTGTCAGCCACTGTGCCCCACCCTTGAGGTGAGTTTTTAGACAACAATGCAGAGCTGACACACTACTCCGTGGCAGGAATTGTGCTAGGTGAAGAGAATACCCTGGATAGTAAGACAGCCCCTGCTCTGAAGATGCTTAGAGTCTACTTAGGCAAACAGACAGTAACAGGGAAATTTCAAAGTAAATGTCATCAGTGTTCAAACGGGGCACAGGGAGGACTTCAGGATCCATGGAAATTTAGAAAAGAGGCATCAATCCTAGAACTGGGGAGCTGAAGGCTTCTCAGAGGAGATAATTTCTAAAGGGAATTTATATGAACAAATAATTTTCCAGGCAACAGTAAGACAGAACATTCTTCTTTCCACGAAGAAGAAAGTACATGTGCAAAGGCTGGAGGGAGTGAGATAGGGCCCTGGGGAAGTAGGGGTAGTCATTTTAATTGCTGTGTAAAGATGTCAGGGGTGGGCTGGAGGAGTAGCTAAGGGAAATCTCTCATGGCCTTAAGAGATTCCCTGGAATTTGGCCTTTAAACCTAGGGTGATGGGAACCAAAGAAGGAAATCCTCCCTTCCTTCTTTCCTTCCTTCCTCACGGGCAAGAGAAGGTTGTGTGCAATAGATAGAGGGATGCTTCTCTGGTGCTTAGATTGGCTAAAGGGAAGTTCTGTTATGCCAGGGTCCAAGATAATGAGTAAAGCAGGCAAGAAGAAGATGCCATCTCTGGAAAGGCGTTCCTTCTTCTTTTGTCATTTAATGAATACCTGAGGACAGAAAGCAGTTAAGACTCATCTTTTAAAGATGCTATAAAAAATTTTTTAAAGCCAGTGGTAAGGTTTCCCACTTTATTAGTTTTGTGGCCTTGGGCATATGACTAACCACTTTACCAGTCAGTTTCCTCATTTGTGGAGATAATGACTTTATTGACTTCACAGGTCAATAAGGACAAATGGCAGAAAGTCTTAGCACAGAGCCTGGCTCAGAATAAACCCTCAATATAAGGTCCTTAAATGGGGAAAGGCTGAGGGGAGTAACATGGGATTTAGCATTAAACCTGTGTTTGCATTCAGCCTCCAACACTTAGTAGTGCTTACAACTGTGTGAACTTAGAGACCATTTTCAAACTTGCTCAGACTTAGTTTCCACATCTGAAAAATGTGGATATTAACACCTACCTTGCAAGGTGGTGATGAGGGTTAAAGAATATCATAGATATTAAATGCACAGAGCCTGCCCTATAGTACAAACACACACCCACACAGAGGTGATAGTATTTCTCAAACGTATATCAACAGTTAGACATTCTCTGTCACTCCAAAATCCTATTCTCTGACTAAAGCTACAAATCAGAAAATTTAGATTACCAGAAATATATATATCTATATCTATAACATATTTAGCACGGTAGGTCCCTTCCACCAGTACCTGTACATTATGATAACCTAATACAAAGAAATGGCTGTGGTACAACATTCATATTTTATTTTGTTAATGCATGATAAAAAAAAAAATTAACTTCTTCATTCAGATCCGTTATTTGGAATGAAGAATTTAGCATTCCCTAACTCCCTAATTTGGCACTTCGAGGAATTTCCTCTGCACACCAAGCCCTGAAATGTACTATTTTCTAGACCAAAAATGAAAACATGCATATATACAAGTGAGCTAAAAAGTTACAACACAAGATGGTCATTTTGGTGAAAAATAATTCCCCCAAATAAGCAGCATGTCACGTCCTTGGAATATGTTACGCTAGAAAGCTAGTAAAAATTCAGGCTAAGGAGACAATTTAGAGTTCAAGTTTTATCACATATCAGCAAAGTTTTAGACTTCCCTTAAAAACAGACACCTTCAAAGTGAATTCTTGCTGGAAGGGTTGATTTTTTAATTACATGTATATACAAACTTCTCTGTTTTAACATTCAACATATTCAAGATTAAATCTAGAAAGCTGCTATAGCTGATTTATAAAACAAAATGATTTAGGCTCAGAGAGAAAACAGGGACAGACAATTTTGTGTAGTCTCTCACTGTCTACTCTCACCCATAGCATCACCAAGTTTTTGTTTTTTCCATTTTTTGTTGTTTTGTTGTTTTTCTTTTGTTTTAGCTAATGCCACAATTGAAACCTGTACTAACTTAAAAGTTGACACTAAAGGAAGGAGTTAAGAAGTTACTTTCCATGGCTTTTAAGCACTCGAATGCTTTAGAACCCCCTTGAAAATGCTAGTGAACAGGTCTTATTCCTTTGGCTGTTGCTTCAATTTGAATCTTGGTGAAATCTAGATTCCCTGTTAAATAGATCCATGCTAATTTTGGAGAAAGTACAATTTAAAACCCTTAATGACTACTCTATTGACTCTGAAGAAGAAGACTTTAACATGTTGCTGTTTGGGCTAGAGAAGCATTTCAACACCTTTCTGCAAACTAAGATAAAAAACAATGAACGAGACCTACAAATAGAAATCTAGTAAGGCAGTTCTACCATGTAGGAAAACTCTGTTTCCCAAATGTTTTCTACACTGACATCTTATTAAAAAGATATGTTACCCGGTTCTTCCACATTCAGTGTATAAAACTCAACTTTAAATGTGTATATGCGGAGAAGATTCATAGGACCAAAACCATCCATTTGCATGGAAATCTTATCAGTTGCATTGCTTTGTGTCATTCTGGCTTCCAGACTGCTAGAGGGCTGGGAGGCCCAGGAGCTCAGCACTCTAACTCCTCCATGACTTCCATGACAATTGTCCGTGGGCCCGTCAGGATCAGATTGCTCACGGTCCGGTAGTCTACGTGCAGGACATTAAGCCCATTGACAGAGACGACAAACTGACAGACCTAAAGGAAAAATGCAAAGAAACAGCATCTGTTACAGCGCCTAGTTTTTCACAGAGCTTTAATAAAGACACCGTGTAGCCCTCACAGGTAACTTCCTTCTTAGTATACCCAAATGTATCCAGCTGATGATTCCAATTCAATAATTTCCAAGGAGCTACACTTTTTCTGGAAAGCAGTATAATTTTTTAAAAAATTGTTTCAGTGTTTTACAAAATTGGGCTTAAATCCTAACTCAGAAACTTACTACCTTAAGCTACATATTTAAATTTCTGAGCTTTAGTTCCCTCAATCCTAAAATAGGAATTAATAATAATAGTAGTGATAAGTACCTTATAAAAGAGTGTTGTAAGAATTAATAACATATAGAGAGTTTCTAATTGCAGTAATTCATAGGCACACTTGCTCCCAATTATTAATTATTAGTGTTGAGGACTCAACCAAAGAATGTAAAAAATACTAAAACACTTTGGAAGCCATCATTTCCATTTATTATTTTCTATGTGGGTAATATAAGTATAAACTTAAACACATTATTAAGTCCAAAAATATCTATACCTATTACTTAGATGCAACAAAATTGGAGAGTATTGGAAAGAGTATTAGAAAGCTATCTCTGTGAAATCAAAGATACAGATTTAAGTTACAGGTCCCTTTGGTGGAATACCTTAATCAAGTAATTTCTCCTCTTCTATGTCTCAATGATATAAATGTCTCATTTGTAAGACAGTTAGGTAAAAATGCCTATTCTCACAGGCTCAAACTAGATAATGCATTTAAAACCTCTTTGCAAACACCAAGCACTACACCAATGCTGAGTTCTATTAATTGCTTTCCTTTGAAAAAATACTCACTTCCTTCACAGTCACAGGCAAAACAAAATGGAAACTGGGTAGCAATGCATGGACTGGTTATTTACTCAGTAAACACTTGCTGTTATCATAAACCTCAATACTTTCCACTCCCCAACCTACATTACTAGGGTGTTTTCGCTACGTAAGATCACACTATTACTGTTTCT
Organism: Cheracebus regulus; assembly: GCA_963574635.1. NCBI lineage: Eukaryota > Metazoa > Chordata > Mammalia > Primates > Pitheciidae > Cheracebus > Cheracebus regulus. The sequence continues at coordinate 19,904 of CAUYQU010054599.1, read as the reverse complement.
CTTTTCTTGGTTCCACAGATTTGTCCTCATGGATTCAGGGCACATCTTATAGAAAATCAGCAGTTTTCTCTTTTTTCAGATGGAGTCTCACTGTGTCACCTAGGCTGGAGAGCAGTGGCACCATCTCAGCTTGTCACAACCTCCATCTCCCTGGTTCAAGCAATTCTCCTTCCTCAGCCTCCTGAGTAGCTGGGATTATCGGCACATGCTACCACGCCCAGCTAATTTTTGTATTTTTAGTAGAGATGGGGTTTCACCATGTTGGTCAAGCTGGTCTCGAACTCCTGACCTCGTGATCCTCCTACCTCGGCCTCCCAAAGTGGTGGGATTACCGGAGTGAGCCACTACGCCCAGCCAAAATCAGCAGTTTTCAATTACAGTGGAGGTCACAGTCATAATCAAGGTCATACTAGCAGGTCACAGTCTATCCTGAACTAGGCCACAGTAATTTGCAAGACAATTTAGCAGTAATGTGATGTAGGCATCAGCCCAGGCTTTCTTTTTTCTGCTGCAGCAGACTCATGAGCCAAAGAATGAGAGGAATTTCACCTCCTTCCTAACTCAGAGCTTTAGATTCTAGACTTGGGCCTTCAAATACCTTGTCTTTTCCACAGATACAGGGCTTTCCTTCTCCAAAAAGATGAATAGCATTTTTTTTTTTTTTTTTGAGACAGAGTCTTGCTCTGCCACCAGGCGCCAGATTGGAGTGCAATGACGGGATCTCGCCTCACTGCAACCTCCACCTCCAGGTTTCAAGCAATTCTCCTGCCTCAGCCTCCCTAGTAGCTGGGACTACAGGTGCGTGCCACCACGCTCAGCTAATTTTTGTACTTTTAGTAGAGATAGGGTTTCACCATGTTGGCCAGGATGGTCTCGATCTCCTGACCTTGTGATCCGCCCACCTCAGCCTCAATGAATAGCCTTTTTGCATTGCCAAATAAGATGGCAGGAGTTGCCAGGTGAGTGCCCCTTCCAGCTGACCCTTCAGAGGCTCCCTGAGATTAGCCACACATCTGCATCACTCAGGGATCATATTCAGCGTTTAGCCTTTTTTTTTTTTTTTAGATGGATTCTTGCTCTGTTGCCCAGGCTGTAGTGCAGTGGCGTGATTTCGGCTCACTGCAACCTCCACCTCCAAGGCTTAAGCAATCCTCCCACCTCAGCATCCTGAGTAGCTGGGATTACAGGTCAAGAGTTTGAGACCAGGCTGGCTAACATGGTGGAACCCCATCTCTACTAAAAATACAAAAAAAATTAGCTGGGCGTGGTGGCAGCTGCCTGTAATCCCAGCTACTTGGGAGGCTGGGGCAGGAGAATTGCTTGAACCCAGGAGGAAGAGGTTCCAGTGGGCTGAGATCATGCCACTGCACTCCAGCCTGGGCAATAGAGCAAGACTCCCACTAAAAAAATAAAATAAAAATAAAAAAATCCAGACTCCGGCTTCTCTGGTACAATCAGAAGCTCTGATCATATCAGGTCTAGATGGCCATGTGGCCACAGCTGGGTAGAGCCTGCCCGTTCTACACAGGGCACAATCACTCATTTGCCACAGTCCTCATTGCTTCCTATCTTCCTAATACCTGACTGACAGGCATGTGAGTTTGTGGTCCCTAATCTGGGGCCACAGAGGGAAAGGAGTTGAAGAGAGGGTGGCTTGAAGCTTCAAGAACTGAAGGACCCCAATGTTCATCAACAGATGAAAGGAGGTTGGGCGTGGTGGCTCATGCCTGCAATCCTAACACTTTGAGAGGCTGAGGCAGAAGGATCACCTGAGCCCAGGAGTTCAAGACCAGCCTGGACAACGTAGTGAGACCCCATCTCTAAAATATATATATATATATATATATATATATATATATATATTTAAATTTAAAAAGACAGATGAAAGAAGAAATAGAATTCAATATATCCATATGGTAGAATGTTATTCAGCCATAAAATGGAACATACAACATGCTATAACATAGGTGAGCCCTGAAAACATTATGCTAAGTGAAAGAAGCCAGCCAGAATAGACCATAGAATGTAAAAGCCCACTTATATGAAATGTCCAGAATAGGAAAATCCACAGAGACAACAAGCAGATTATTGATTACCTAGGGTTGGGAGCAGGGGTGCTGGGGTGGGGCACGGAAGTGATTGGTAAGGGGTAGGAGGTTTCTTTTAGGGGTGATAAAAATGCTCTAAAATTGTTATAGTAGTGACATAACTCTGTGAATAAACTAAAAACCACTGAATTCTACAGTTTACATGGATAAATTGTATGGTATGTGAACTATATCTCTATAAAGCGGTTAAATAATGAAACAAAAAAACAAAAAACAAAAAAAAACATTAAAGGGAAGAAGGGCTTGATGTTAACAGTGGGTAGATCCTTGTAGACAGAAGGGAGAGGCTGCAGGTTTGGTTCAGTATAGGGTCCTGTGTACCTCTTGAGTGGGGAGCCCTTGGAGGCTACAGAAACTAGGATGGTCACAGCTGTACGTGTGGGAGTGTGAGCACCCAGTGAACTCTGCTCAGGACCCATACCCAGGTGTTCAGGGGCAGGAACAGGGCAGTCAGTAAGGCTGCCTGGACAAGGGCCAGTGGCACCAGTCACTAATACTGGTCAGGGTCCATTTTACTGGGCTGCCTATAAGCCCCGGGATGGGGGCTGTGGTGGGGGTATGGTGTACGTGATCTCAAATGGGAAGGGACACTGGCAAGGGACACCGGCAAGGGACACCAAAATCATCTGACACTGAACTTGTCATCATCAACCTTGGTGATGGCCACTTCAACTGAATTTAATTTTAGAAAAACAGGCCAGGTGCGGTGGCTCGTGTCCGCAATCCTAGCACTTTGGGAGGCCAAGGCAGGCGGATCACTTGAGCTCAGGAGTTTGAGACCAGCCTGGGCAACATGGCGAAACTCCATTTCTGCAAAATAAAAAAATAAAAAATAAAATTAGGCAGGTGTAGTGGCACATGCCAGTAGTTCCAGCTACTTGGGGCGGGTAGGGGGAACCCGAGGCAAGAGTATCACTTAAACCTAGGAGGTCGAAGCTTCAGTGAGCCAAGATCATGCCACTGCACTCCAGCCTAAGTTAAAAAAAAAAAAAGAAGAAGAAAAGAAGAGAAAATGGTCATTTCTTGTTTTTGTTTTGTAAGTGCCTGCACACACACATTTCTCAAATGCCACAGTTTGTGACTAATTCACTCTTTCATAAAGTAAGGCCGATTCAAGGCTACCCTAGGCATGAAGACAGTCTCACTCCCTTGCATTCCCAATATGCTGTCCAGAGCAGCCAGTCAAGAGTGGGGTCAGAGCAAGTGCGCTGTGAACTGCCACTTCCCACAGACCGTCTTACTTGTGCTTCCACCTGAGCACGTCTCTAGGGGTATAGATGATCAGGTGAAGCCCCTCTATCACAGGTGTTCTGGAGACAAAGGCCAAGACATCTTATACCAAACAGTGTGTGGAGAACCTAAAGGAAGATTTATTAGGTAGGTGAAAAGCAATTGTGGTTTAGCAATTTTTAATTGCAAAAACTGCAGTTACTTTTGCACCTACCTAATAAATACCAGCATCTTTGCCTTCATGAAGCTTGCAATGTAGTTTAGGAGGCAGAGTATTACAGGAAGGATCCTTTTCAAAACAGCAGGCAACCTCTCAATCAATTCTGTCATATATTGAAAAACCTATTCTTTCCCAAACACCAATCCACATACTTTACACACTTGATAAAAATTGTCCTAAAAGTCATATGGTGACATCTGTTGGTTTTTGGTTATCCAGTTTCATTTCGCTACAATCAACTTGATATCCTTTTTAGGTATCACCTTTCCTCTGCTGTGGGCAGTATGGATAGGAATGTCAAATAATATGCCCTGCCCTCCCGCTATTCATAGGGTCACCTGACCCCAAGCTTGGCCAGTCAGACTCTGTCTCCTGGACCACTGATTGTGGAACTGAGTAATACAGGAAAGTTCATTTGCTCTGGTATTTGGGTCCCCAAATCTGCCTTGGTTCTTGTCCTTTATCAAGTTTGGTTCTCCAGACTAGGTACGGTGGCTCACACCTGTAATCCCAGCACTTTGGGAGGCCGAGGTAGGTGGATCACCTGAGGTCAGGAGTTTGAGACCAGCCTGACCAACATGGTTAAACTCTGTCTCCACTAAATACAAGAAATTAGCTGGGCATGGTGGCACATGCCTGTAATCCCAGATTCTTGGGAGGCTGAGGCAGGAGAATCGCTTGAACCTGGGAGGTGGAGGTTGCAACAAGAGCAAAACTCCATCTCAAAAAAAAAGCTTGGTTCTCTGGATCTGCCTTTGTTTGTTTTACATATTTGATGTCTTCAGTAAATTTCTTTTTTTTTTTTTTTTTTTGTTATGCTAGCTGATTTCTATCATTTGCAACCCATCATTCCTAATGTAACCTTTTTTTTTTTTTTTTTTTTTTTTTTTAAGACAGAGTCTCGCTCTGTCTCCCAGGAGTGCAGTGGCAGTATCTTGGCTCAGTGCCACCTCCTACACCCAGGTTCAAACAATTCTCATGCCTCAGTCTTCCAAGTAGCTGGGACTACAGGCATGCGCCACCACACCTGGCTAATATTTTTGTATTTTTAGTAGAGACGGAATTTTACCTTGTTGGCCAGGCTGGTCTCAAAATCCTGACCTCAAGTGATCTACCCTTGTTGGCCCCTAAAGTGCTGGAATTACAGGCATGAGCTACCATGCTAGGCCCCCAATGCAATCTTTCTAAACAAACTAAATGTCAGAGAGGTTAAGTTGTTTTGCTCAAGGTCACACAACTAAGTGCTTTATCTGGAATCTGACCTCACAGTACTCTGCAGCCCTACATAAAAACAGATTTATAAAGCACAATATGTATATGCAAGTTCTCAGGCATGCACAGAATAGTGGATGACAAACGTTTCTTCTCCTTAATTGTTAAACAGTCCCTAGGTCCGCTCAAATATCTTATGGTGTTGATGTTTAGCTTTTTTTCAGCTTCTGAAGAAGGTTTTCATTCAATTAAGGTTGGGTTGTTTTTTGTGTCGCTAAAAACTCTCAATAATATGTAAACTTAGATACTTATTTCAAACTTTTTCCTTAAATAAGGCAAAAAACAATGCCTTCAAAACATTTATCATGTTAACTTTCAAAGTAGTAATTTTAGATTGAGGCTGTTAGGGCCAGTCATGATGGCTTATGCCTGTAAACCCAGCACTTTGAAAGGCCGAGACAGACGGATCACTTGAGGTCAGGAGTTTGAGGCCATAGGTGATGGGTGCACCAAAATCTCACAAATCACCACTAAAGAACTTACTCATGTAACCAAACACCACCTGTTCCCCAATAATCTGTGGAAATTCAAAAAAAAATTTTTTTTAAAAGAGTTTGACACCAACCTGGCCAACACGGTGAAAACCCTGTTTCCACTAAAAATACAAAAATTAGCAAGTCATGGTGGTACATGCCTGTAATCCAACTACTCCGGAGGCTGAGGCAGGAGAATCACTTGGAACCTGGGAGACAGAGGTTGCAATGAGCCGAGATGGCACCACTGCACTCCAGCCTGGGCACACTGAGACTCTGCCTCAATAAAATAAAATAATAAAAAATACACTGAGCGCAGTGGCTCACACCTGTAATTCTAGCACTTTGGGAGGCCAAGGCAGGTGGATCATCAGGTGGATCATCTGGGGTCAGGAGTTTAAGACCAGCCTGACCAACATGGTGAAACACTGTCTCTACCAAAAATACAAAAATTAGCCAGATGTGGTGCTGCATGCCTGTAATCCCAGCTACTTGGGAGGCTGAGGTAGCTTGAACCCAGGAGGCAGAGGCTGCAGTGAGCCGAGATTGCGCCATTGCACTTCAGCCTGGCCAACAACAGTGAAACTCAGTCTCAAAAATAAAAAATAGGTTTAGGCTGTTAGGAAAGACATCATCCCTCCCTAAGTGGTCTGAACAACTGCTGTGGTTCCAGCAGTTCCAATGTCCTGTTACTGAAAATGTACAAAATGTTCTAGCAATGTAGGTATTACTATGCAACATATTCAGTTATAATGAATTTTCAACTAACATCTATGGTACACTATGTTTTGCAAATCAACACATATTATGAGTAACCACAGGAAGCACTCAGCCTGAGGGAAATTATTTCTCCTCTGTATTAAAAAGCACACAGGCACAAACACACTGAACACATGACTACCTCTGAATGGGCCACCTTAGGAACTTACTACCATCTACTTGAGGTGCGGTGATTTAGATGCCACCCACTGGTGGTAACAAGAGTCCACGTGAGGTAGCAATACTTTTTTTTCCTTATAATTATCTTTATCAGATCTGTTTTCAAAGATGAGATCGCATTTCCCTAGTTCTTGGAAAAGGGATCAATCATGAGCTCATGTAACTGCTCTGTAACTCACCTCCCACAAGGACATGGTACCTTCACCTTCAAATGAAAGGATAAGGAGCAAATCCTCGAATGAAAAGAACAAAACTTTCACAAGTATTATGAAGCCTAGGTAAGTAATGTCTCCAAACAAGTGGGCATGAAGGAAAGTTCTGAGAACCACTGGGCGCGGTAGCTCACACCTGTAATCCCAGCCCTTTGGGAGGCCGAGGTGGGCAGATCACAAGGTCAAGAGATCGCGACCATCCTGGCCAACATGGTAAAATCCTGTCTCTACCAAAAATACAACAATCAGGTGGGCATAGTGGTGCACACCTGTAATCCCAGCTACTCTGTAGCCTGAGGCAACGAGAATTGCCTGAACCCGAGAGGCAGAGGTTGTAGTGAGCCGAGATGGCACCACTGCACTCCAGTCTGGGCAGAAGAGTGAGATGCTGTCTGAAGAATTAAAAAAAAAAAAGTTCTAAGATCCAAAGTTAGCCTTGTAAAAATAAACAGGAAGCAGGAGGCAGGATTCAGCACATTTCAGGGTGTGATCAGGTTGGGATAAATACCTAGGCTGAACTCCAGCCTTCCTCCTGCTAGAAAGCCAAACTCACTAAATAATCTTGCCTCCAATTCCTCTCCCTGTGCCAGTCCTGGCAGATGTATGATAATCCTCTGGACAGATTGAGTGCCCGTGGGACTGTTCAATTGCACATTTGTTCTTATAGGCTGGAGTCCCATCACAATGATTCAATTGTTTCATACAAAGTGAGAGTGAAGTTGGGGAGAAACACTACACCTATGATTATGTAATTGTCTTCTCACTGCTGGGAAGTCTGTATTCACCAACAAACTTGCATCCCAGAAATTGCTGCATTCATGTCAATGCCGCCTTGATTTTTTTCTTTCTGATCTTGAAGGAAAGTGAAGGATTGAAGGGGAAAGCTGCTCTGACTATCCCTGAAAATAACAAAACATTTAACAAGACAGAGAAAGAGTCAGACAGAAAAGAAAGATAAGATACACACAAATAGATGTGGAAAATGACCAGGGAGAGCTGAGACCTAGTTAGTAGAGTAGGAAAGGCTCCCCAATTAAATGATACAGAAAGCGGAACAAGCTGTCAAGTAGCAAGCCATTACTAAAACCTTAATCCAGTGGAGTGCTTATTTGTGTTCTAGAGATCATCCTGATCCAACTGCCATAAAAAGTGGAACTCTTTTCTACAAATCCCTACTAGGTATCCAGCCCATCTCTCTGGAATACTTATGTTAGGAAATATACCATCTAATGAGGAAGACTTTTGGAGTCCAGTTACATGTTAGAAGTTTTAGCTATGCATTCAGTTAACATTATTTGAGCCATTTTCACGGCTCAATTGCTCAAGTAAAAAAGCACACCCAAATACAGAAAGGTGACTCTCAAACTGTAGTGTAAATATGAGTCACCTTTGGGATCTCGTTCTAAGTACGAATTCTCAGATCTCACCCAAGACCTACCAAATCAGACCCTCTGGAGGTGTGTCCCAAGATTTGCAATTTCATGGAACATATCAGGTGATTTTGGTAAAGAACTACATTGAGAAACAGTGCCATTAATTATCTGCTAGGATTTTTTTCTACCAAAAGTCAGTTGAAATGCTGACCCCATACTTGTTAGTATTATAATAGAGTATTCTTTGACCACGAGCAGTAACTGCCTCATGCAAGAAGAAGGCTGATGTTTTAGTTTTAAAGTTATTACTTGCCTAAAGGTCAGGGGTGGTGGCTCATGCCTGTAATCTCAAACTTTGGGAGGCTGAGGCAGGCGGATCACTTGGAGTCGGGAGTTTGAGACCAGCCTGGCCAACATGGTGAAACCCCATCTCTACTAAAAATACACAGATTAGCCAGGCATGGTGGTAGGAGCCTGTAATCCCAGCTACTTGGGAAGCTAAGGCATGAGAATCGCTTGAACCTGGGAGGCAGAGACTCAATCAAGATAAGCCGAGATTGTACCACTGCACTCCAGCCTGGGCAACAGAGCAAGACTCCATCTCAAAAAACAAACACACAAAACGATAAAATTAATGCTTGCCTAAAGTTTGTTTCATTTTTAGCACCAAATGTTGCTATTTTTTAAACTTCAAAACTAATAATAATAATGATGGACAAAAATGACCGTTTAGAACCATTATCAGAGAGAATAATCAGACCTCCTGAGAATAAAGACTCAGGCTTTTTGGCAGCTGAAACATCAAAAAGAAAAAGGCTGAGAGTGAAGCAGAGCCCCAAAGGTTATGAGTAGAGTAAGAAATATTTGAGAGCTGTTGAAATTGAGAAAAAAACGTTATTTTGATTGTTCCTATTTCCTTGACCTTTGCTCCAAATCATACATCTGGTTTTTATAACATGATAGCAGATTGTGCAAGCAATGTCATACACATTTGGATAAAGCACTATGGGCCGGGCGCGGTGGCTCACGCCTGTAATCCTAGCACTTTGGGAGGCCGAGGTGGGTGGATCACCTAAGGTCAGGAGTTCAAGACCAGCCTGGCCACCATGGTGAAACCCTATCTTAATAAATAAATAAATAAATAAATAAAATAAAAATTAGATAAAGCACTATCTTCTTAGAATTTGTTATTTCTTCTCTCTGTTGCTTATACCTGAGGAAGCCCAGCCATTGAGTCAATCGATGTCTTCATCTGTTTAGGCTGCTACAGCAAACATTACATACTATAAACTGAGTAGCTTAAAAACAATAAATATTTACTTCTCCCATTGCTGCATCTTGGTTAAGTCCAATATCAGGGTGGTGGCAGGTGTCTGGTGAGGACTGCTTCTTCAGAGATGGCACCTTCTATGTCCTCACATGGTAGAAGGGGCAAGGAATCTCTTTCCCGTCACTTTCATAAGGGCACTAATCCCGTTCATGAAGGCTCTGACCCAATGACTGAATCATTTCCCACAGGCCCTGCCTTCTAACACCTATCACTTTGAGAGGTAGGATTTTAACTCACTAATTTGGAAGAGAGGTAAACATTCAGACCACAGCAGTTCATATCCCCAGACTGCCTCTCAGGTCACAACTTGCCAGTCAGCATGGGCAGGGATATAATAGTTAATAAGAACATTTAACAATTTTCCCAAACTCTTTGCATATGTAATTTCATTAAAAATTCCCAGTGCAGGTCCTATTATTTTTATTTCCATCTCATGATTGAGGAAGTAGATTCTGAAAAGTAAAGTAATTGGCCCAAGTTCATGGAGCTAGTAAGTGGTGAAACCAGGATCTGATTCCAAACTTGTATACTTAAGACCTAGGCTGCTCTGCCCCCTGAGCAATGAATAATCAGCTTCCCCCAAGTTGGCACAGACACCACATAGATGAGCATCCTGGCCTGGTGTCTAAGCACCTCTTACATTTCTTCCCTTCCTTCCTTCCTTCCTTCCTCCTTTCTCCTTCCTTCCTTCCTCCCTCCCTCCCTCCCTCCTTTCTCCTTCCTTCCTTCCTTCCTCCCTCTCTCCTTTCTCCTTCTTTCCTTCCTCTTTTCTCCTTCCTTCCTTCCTCCCTCCCTCCTTTCTCCTTCCTTCCTTCCTCCCTCCCTCTTTTCTCCTTCCTTCCTTCCTTTTTTTTCTTTGTCACACAAGTTGGAGTGCAGAGCTGCAATCTTGGCTCACTGAAACTTCTGCCTCCCAGGTTTAAGCTATATCCTCCCACCTCAGCCTCCTGAGTATCTGGGACCACAGGCACATGCCATGATGCCCAGCTAATTTTTCTAGAGGCAGGGTTTCGCCATGTGCCCAGGCTGCTCTTGAACTCCTGAGCTCAGGCAATCCACCTGCCTTGGCTTCCCAAGTGCTGGGATTACAAGTGTGAGCCATTGTGCCAGCCTATAGTGACTTTCTTATTTCTCTCTCTCTCTCTTTCTTTCCTTCTCTTTCTCTCTTCTTTCTTTCTTTCTTTTTGACAGTGTCTCACTCTGTCACCCAGGCTGGAGTGCAGTGGTGGGATCTTGGCTCACTGCAACCTCTGCCTCCTGGGTTCAAGCAATTCTTGTGCCTCAGCCTCCCTAGTAGCTCAGACTACAGGTGCACACCACCATGTCTGGCTAATTGTTTTTGTATTTTACTAGAGACAGGGTTTCACCATGTTGCCCAGGCTGGTCTCAAATTCCTGGCCTCAAGTGATCCACCCGCCTCAGCCTCCCAAAGTGCTAGGATGATAGATGTGAGCCACCGGACCCAGCCAAATTTCTTAAGAACATTGTATTTGACTTTTCCTTCCACCATGCCTGAAATGAAATAATGCTTACGTGATAATCATCGTCATCACCACCATTGCCAACACCATTGTCATTGTCTTTATAGATGGAAGAAAATGATGGAGAATGTGACAGGGGTATTTTCACTCTTTGAACAATAACCTGGCCTAATCTTTACACCTGGGCCATATCTGGCAGGGGTATATAACATCTTACCTTCAACCAGAGTTCAAATAACAAATAACCATGTTTGTTACAACCTGGAGGAGAAGGAGGAAGATCCCTCTCCCTGTTGGCAGCCCCGTTCTTCTGCTAGAGTGACACTAGGATGTAATAATGAGGTGAAAATTAGCGACTCCTGGATGAAGAGTTTAATGATTCCAGGAGGAAAGATATCACCCAAATATCAAGTGTATAATAACCCGCGGTAATAGTGCTACAGCCAGCAAGCTCCCCCGACACACTATTTGTCACAGTGATCGACGGTATCACCTGATCTCTGCCTTTAACTGACATGACCAATTCCACCCACGTGCCTTTTTTGTTGCTGTTGCTATCTTTGCTTCATAATAGAAACAGGACAGCAGAAGATGAAATAATTTACCACCTGTCTTCTGTAGGTGGGTGAGAAATTTGGAAGCAGGTGATCGACACAGCATGAATGTTACCATGTTCAATGTTGGGGGGGCACCCTTCACTTGCCTAGAAAGTTTGGCATAACCACAGTAAATATGAATTCCTTAAGAAGTTTGTCTTCAGGGATACTCTCATTGTCTTCCTTCTTCCCGCCCCAGTGATGGCTCCCTCAAGGCTAAAGTTAAGTGTAGGGTAATGAAGAAAACATTGGAGGGGTCTGGAGGTAAGCTCTCCATTCTGCCCTGGACTTCACTTCATGAGCGGAGTTGCTGTGAACATGCAACTTCACTTTTCAAAATGCTCATTCTCCATCTGATAAATTGGGCAGAAAAAAAATTATACTTATTGGGAACTCTAAAGTATATTTCAGTTCATGGCTGGGTGCGGTGGCTCACGCCTGTAATCCCAGGACTTTGGGAGGCTGAGGCAGGCGGATCACTTGAGGCCAGGAGTTTGAGGCCAGTCTGGCCAACATGGTGAAACTCCATTTCTACTAAAAATAAAAAAGCCAGGCATGGTGGTAGTTGCCTATAATCCCTGCTACTCGCCAGCTCCTCAGAAGGCTGAGACATGAGCCTCGCTTAAATCTGGGAGGCAGAGGCTGCAGTGAGCCAACATCATACCACTGCACTCCAGCCTGGGCAACCCGTCCTGGGTAACACAGGGAGGCCCTTTGTCAAAAAAAAAAAAAAGTATATTTCTGTTGTTAAATTTTATGTGAAAAAATAACTTCTACTTATTAGTGATTGAAAAATTCATTTACTATTAACAACGACCAGTAACTGTGGTTTACTGTTTACAAGAACTAGACCAGCCATTTGCTTATATTAAATTTGTTTTTTGTTTTCGTTTTTGTTTTTTTGAGACGGAGTCTCTCTCTGTTGCCCAGGCTGGAGTGCAGTGGTGTGATCTCAGCTCACCACAACCTCCACCTCCCAGGTTCAAGCAATTCTCCTGCCTCAGCCTCCTGAGTAGCTGGGATTACAGGCACACGCCACCATGCCCGACTAATTTTTATATTTTTAGTAGAGACAGGGTTTCACCATGTTGGTCAGGCTGGTCTCGAACTCCTGACATCATGATTCACCCGCCTTTGCCTCCCAAAGTGCTGGGATTCCAGGCGTGAGCCACCGCACCCAGCGCTTATATTAAATTTGTAAAGGAAACATTCTTCTTGGATATGTAAACTGAGGTTCAGAACAGTACAAATGAAAGAATATAAGATGGGAGTCTCTCTCATGCCCATATGTGTTTTAGGTATATGAACAAACAAAGAGAAAAGCTAAAAGACATATCGTAAACCTATATTCTTTTAGGAGAGTGTAGTATTGGTATGGACAAATAGACAAATATAACAGAATTGAAAATCCAGAAACTAAACCCCATACACAGACACTTGACTTATGATAAAGGCAGCTGCAGAAAAGAGATGTTTCATAATGCTAAAAGGTTCAATCCATGAGAAGGATATGAAAATTAAAAACATATATGCACCCAACAAAGCCTTAAATTACATGAAACAAAACTCACAGAATCCAGCGGGGCATGATTACAGGATCACACCTGTAATCCAAGCACTTTGGAGGCCAAGGCGGGCGGATCACCTGAGGTCGGGAGTTCAAGACCAGCCTGGCCAACATGGTGAAACCCCGTCTTTTTTTAAAAAAATATAAATAAATAAATAAATAAAACTCACAGAATCCAAGAGATAAACAAGTATTTTGACAATAATAGTTTGGTTCCACTTTTAATAAAGCATAGGACAGCCATGCAGAAGATCACTCTAGATATATAATACATATGCATGACATATGACTAGCAATTTCACTCTTAAATATGTACTCACTACTGTAACTATAGCATTATTAATTTATCTAAAGTTCAAGAGTATACAAATAACCCATGGCCTTAGAATTTCTTGGTCGTGGTTACAATAGCAGTTCACTTTGTAATAACTGGAGATGTATATAAATAATTTGTACATTTTCTATATAGTTCGATAAAAAAATTGCTTTAATTCTTACCTTTACAATTTATTAGTTGTATGAGTTTGGGCAAGTTAGAAATTCTCTGAGTTATAATTTACCCATCTGTAAAATGGGAATCAAGTTTATTATGAGGATTAGCTCTAATTAAGTACTAATCTCAGTGTTTATTACCACTGAATGTTAAATAATTATTGGTTTCCTCTTCCACCTTTCCTCATGCACGATCTCTGTTCTCCCAAATGGCCAAAAGAATGCAGGTTATTCAAAGGGAGACAAATCATTGCATGGGTCCATACCCAAAAAGGCAGTTGGGATTCTGTCTTGGAAATGGCAATAGATGTTAATATGATGTTATTCATTCAGATCAGAAAGGAAAAATTCAAATAAAAACAAAGCAAAACAAAATCCCACAGGGTATGAAAGGGAATCTGCACCAATCTAAGAGAACTCCCCATGGACAGAGAATCCAGAAGACACTATAAACAATCAGCATACTTTTAAAGGAAACAGAGCAATCAAATTCTGTTAAGGAATGTCTTCTCTAGTCCTGACCGTAAGGCATCCACATTAACTAAGTTGCTTTAGAACTGAAACAGCTGGCCGGGCGTGGTGGCTCACACCTGTAATCCAAGCACTTTGGAGGCCAAGGCGGGCAGATCACCTGAGGTCCGGAGACCAGCCTGACCAACATGGTGAAACCCCATCTTAAAAAAAAAAAAAAAAAGAACTGAAACAGCTATGCAGTGTAACTAGACTCTTGGATGGTCTTTCACCAAAGTACTAGACAGAGATATAAACTGAGTCAAGATTTGCTGGTATCTAGGAATTCCTTACATCTTTAGAATGTTTCATATTCATAAAAACATTCACATTCAGCAAGGATACTACTTAGAAGTTTTGGATACTGCTGTAGTAAATAAGTTATGTGTTTGTGTCTAGTGCACACGGCCCTGACAGCAGAACATGGTTCTTGGAAGAAAAAAAAAAAACAGAAGAAAAGAAAACTTGCAGCTGTATGTTCAGCCCCATAAATTTCTCCGCCAAGTATGCAACTGGCTGGAGAGTGACTGTGTGGGAGGAGGCAAGGATCCAGTTCTTGGACAAACACAGCATCCTCTCCAGAGAACTAGTCTTCCTCTAAGCTTTATGCATTTTAAGCATGCTAGAGGGCTATGCGGTGCCCCCAAAGAGCAGACTGTATAATTGACCTTTAAAGAAAGCCAACCATATGTAAGAATGACTATCTTTCACAACCAAACAACAATAAGTAAGCATTAAAGCATTTTTGTTTCAAATTGAGAAAATCGAAGTGCCTGCTGGTCTCACACAGAATCTGCCCCCTTTCGCCCTAAATCAATCAACGCTCTGTTTAAGATCTAGGCTTCCTCTTGGTCCGCTCTGCTCAGCAGACTGGGTTAATCACAGGGTGATTGTGGTGTACACAAAAGAAGGGAGATATAGGGAACCCTGGTTCAGTTCATACATCCTGGATTCCCAAAGCTAGGGCAAAACCTTGCCTTCCTGGGAATTCTTTCTAGAGGCATAGATCAGGCTGTGCAGAGAATTTGTGACTGACACTGATGGCTCATGTCACCTTCCCATCAGCAGCTTGTGACAGCTCTAGGAACAATTCCAAGGGCCACTTGTGTTAAGGACAGATGGCATTCTATCTGGTGGTTTCTGAACATTATAAGAAGTGTTTAGTTGCAGGGCCAGGTGTGGTGCCTCACACCCATAATCCCAGCACTTGGGGAAGCCGAGGTGGGCGGACCACCTGAGATCAGGAGTTCAAAACCAGCCTGGCCAACATGGCAAAACACCATCTCTACTAAAAATACAAAAGTTGGCTGGGCGTGGTGGAGGGCACCTGTAATCTCAGCTACTTGGAAGGCTGTGGCATGAGAATCGCTTGAACCTGGGAGGCAGAGGTTGCAGTGAACGAAGATTGTGTCACTGCACTCCAGTTGCTGAAAAGAAGCAACATTTACAAGCTATAACCACAAGATTCTGTGGACTTCCTCCTCTACTACTGAAGGAAAGGGATCTGACACCTAAGAACAAATTCTCACTCTTACATTCCTACACCCCTATACAATATTTGCTTTTACTGTGAATACGGGAAGTTCTTTAGATTACCATCTAATTTTGAATGGGATGGGAGGGAAGGGTTCCAACAGCAAGAGACACATTCTTTTTTATTTTTTTCAAAGAGGGGGTTTCACCATATTGGTAAAGCTGGTCTTGAACTCCTGACCTCAGGTGATCTGCCCGCCTTGGCCTCCAAAGTGTTTGGATTACAGGCGTGAGCCACCGCGCCCGGCCGAGACACATTCTTTTGTTTGTTTGTTTGTTTTGAGGCAAGGTCTCACTCTGTCACACAGGCTAGAGTGGAGTGCAGCAATGCCATCTCAGCCCACTTCATCCTCCGCCTCCCAGGTTCAAGTGATCCTCCTACCTCGGCCTCCCGAATAACTGGGACTACAGGCATGCACCACCATGCCTGGCTGATTTTTTTTGAATATTTTGTAGAGATGGGGTTTTACCATGTTGCCCAGGCTTGTTCTTAAATTCCTGGATTCAAGTCATCTGCCCGCCTCGGCCTCCCAAAGTGCTAGAATTCCAGGCATGAGCCACTACAGTGCCTGCCAAGAGACACAGTCTTAACACATATATCACTCCCACACAAGCTTATAGCAAAGAGGAAAGAGGTTCCACAAGGACAAACTTCCTCCCTGATCCCCAATTTTTTCCTCCATAAGAATCTCTTGCCCAATTATCTGTTTGGCTTTAATAAATGTTTATTCATAACTACTTAACACCCAGAAATTATTTTTCTTTTTTCTAAATTACGCCAAAAATGCAAAATTAATATAACAATGATTTTTAAAGATCAAGTACTGAACAAGATGCAGTATAAAGTTAATAATCATGGCCAGGCACGGTGGCTCAGGCCTGTAATCATAGCATTTTGGGAGGCTGAGGCGGGTGGATCACTTGAGGTCAGGAGTTCGAAACCAGCCCCGGCCAACATGGTGAAACCCCGTTTCTACTAAAAATACAAAACAATTAGCCAGGCATGTTGGCGAGCACCTGTGATCCCAGCTACTTGGGAGGCTGAGGCGGGAGAACAGCTTGAACCTGGGAAGTGGAGGTTGCAATGAGCCAAGATTGTGCCACTGCACTCCAGCCTGGGTGACAGAGGAAGACTCTGTCTCAAAACATAAAAAAAGTTACTAATTATGCAACCAATCACAATGCAGCTTCATTTTTATAAATGCAATGGACTTTTCGTATTTATATTTCATTCGTAGGTGGTGATTTAGGATGTGCTGGTGACGTTATCTAACCTGTAAGGGTAAGTCAACACATCCCACTTCCCTTATTCTTCCTCCAAGGTGGTGCTGCTCTGATTTCAGCTAAGAACACTGTGTGTGTTTGTGTGTGTGTGTATGTGTGTACATGCTTTGCAGAGACACACAGTTATACCACCATCTTGTTGATAGTGTTTTGGTGGCAAAAGTAAAAGGATTATAAATAAGACTGAGCATGGAGCAACCTCGTTTTGGATGTGATGAGATCGGGACTAAGCAACCTTCAACATCCTTTGCTGGATGCCCCCAGGGGAGAGAGCAAGTAGCTAGTTTCTGCTCCAGAGCCTCTTCCTCTCCCTCTGTCACCCCGCTGGAGTGGGATGGCACAATCTCTGCTCACTGCAGCCTCTGCCTCCCAGGTTCAATCAATTCTGTCTCAGCCCCTCAAGAAGCTGGAATTACAGACGTGAGCCACCAGCCTCTTTCTTTTTTTGCCAGTACATGGTTATACTCAGGACCAAGCAAGCTGTGGGGCAGGGATTGGAGTTGCCAATCAAGCTACTCAGGACTGACTCGGTTCAAGAAGTCATGCTAAAGGCTCTAAAGAGTGCTTCATATTGACTTGGCTAAAGATTGGGAGTAAATCCTTGCCTAACAATTAAAAAGTGGATGTGGGCCAGTGAGTCATCTGTGTCATGTCATTTTTAGGAGCCTAGCCATAGCAGTGAGAGAAATCTGTGGATTTGGAGATTGAGATCCCTCCAAATCTTCATTCCTAGGAAATATCTAACCTCTGGCAGAGTGAATACCATTTTGCCAATATTGGTCAGATGGAAAACTGAGGATCAGAAAAGTCAGATCATTTCAGGCATTTGAAGGGCGCTGTGGTGTAATGGAAAGACCAAGGGCTCTGGAGCCAGACAGACCGGGGCCAGCTTGGCTTCTGGCTCTGCCATGTAGTTACACAACAGGAGGCTGTGACTCAAACTCTTTCAGCCTCAACTATAAAATAGAGCTCACAGCTTCTTCTCCGAGAAAACACCAAATGGCGGATAATGCCAGTGCGGGGGGGTGGTGGGGGGCAGAGGCCCCAGGGGCCCTGGGATGAGAGAACTGAAGTGGCTTCCTCAGAGATTTCTGTAGTGGCATCCGGGGCCAGGGTCACGGCCATGGACAGGGCTGGAGCTGAGGCCGTGGAGCTCATGGAGGCAAGGCCAAAGATAAGGAGTGGATGCCCGTCACCATGCTGGGCTGTCTGGTCAAGGACATGAAGATCAGGTCCCTGGAAAAGATCAATCTCTTCTCCTTGCCCATCAAGGAATCTGAGATCATTGACTTCTTCCTGGGGGCCTTTCTCAAGGACAAAGTTTTGAAGATTATGCCAGTGCAGAAGCTGATCCACACCGGCCAGCGCACCAGGTTCAAGGTGTTTGCTGCTATTGGGGACTACAACGGTGACAGTGGTCTAGGTGTTAAGTGCTCCAAGGAGGTGGCCACTGCCATCAGCGGGGCCATCATCCTGGCTAAGCTCTTCATTGTCCCTGTGCATAGAAGCTACTGGGGGAAGAAGATCGGCAAGCCCCACACCGTCCCTTGCAAGGTGACAGGCCACTGAGGCTCTGTGCTGGCACGCCTCATCCCTGGACCCAGGGGCACTGGCAGCAACTCGGTGCCTGTGCCCAAGAAGCTGCTCAGGATGGCTGGTATCGATGACTGCTACACCTCAGCCAGGGGCTGCACTGCCACCCTGGGTAACTTCGCCAAGGCCACCTTTGATGCCATCTCTAAGACGTATAGCTATCTTACCCCCAAATTCACTTTTCACCTCATCAAGCCTCATACCAGAGTCTCTGTACAGAGGACCCAGGCTCCAGCTGTGGCTACAACATGGGTTTTTATACAAGAAAAATAAAGTGAATTAACCCTGAATATATATATATATATATGACTCACAGCCAGGTACAGTGGCTCACACCTGTAATACCAGTACTTTGGGAAGCCAAGGCAGATGGATCACTTGAGGCCAGGAGTTTGAGACCAGCCTGGGCAACATGGTGAAACCCCGTCTCTACTAAAAATACAAAAATTAGTCAGGCATGGTGGCAGGCACAGGTAATCCCAGCTACTCGAGAGGCTGAGGCATAAGAATGGCTTGAACCTGGGAGGCAGGGGCCGCAGTGATCTGATCACACCACTGCACTCCAGCCTGGGCAACAGTGAGATTTCATCTCAAAAAATAAAATAAAATAATAAAATATAGCTCATATCCAGCTTATAAAGCTGTGACAAACGTTAGAGGAGATCACACATATTAATCAACTAGCACAGTGCCCAGCCTAATGCACAACAAAAACTGGTCCCTTTCTCCCTCTACCCCTGTAGAATACACCAGACATTAAGTTGCATTAAGCAGTCTACCCTCTCAGTTAGACTATACCCATGCCTGTGAACGTTTACTTTAAACATTAAACCACTAGATCCTTAACCAGAACCAAACTCCTTTAAAGAGACTTTATGCCAAACAAAAGTGATTAATTTATAGGCTAACACTGGAAAATTGACTTCCATTCTGAACATTCAAAAATGCTTCCAGGAGCCGGGCGCGGTGACTCACACCTGTAATCCCAGCACTTTGGGAGGCCAAGGCAGGTGGATCACCTGAGGTCAGGAGTGCAAGACCAGCCTCACCAATATGGTGAAGCCCCATCTCTACTAAAAATACAAAAATTAGCTGGGCATGGTGGCACATGTCTATAATCCTAGCTACTAGGGAGGCTGAGGCACGAGAATTGCTTGAACCCAGGAGGTGGAGGTTGCAGTGAGCCGAGACTACGCACTGCTTTCCAGCCTGGGCAATGGAGTGAGACTGGCTCAGAGGAAAAATAAATAAATAAATAAAAGTGCTTCCAGGAAAGTTCTTCAGACAGCCAGATTCAGCTTGGTCATATCTCTTTTGTCTTTTCATAAAGTAGCTGAAATAAGCCATATTGTGTGCATAGCTAGGGTATGCCATAATCAGTTCTTCTTAGAGATTTGGAGAAAAAAAATCCTGAACAGAGGACTGTTATCTCAAATACTTTATCCATTTTGGGTACCTGCCCCAGGGAGCCAGAGAAAGCAAAATAGAGATGGTTTCTGTTTTATAGCTTTTCAGAAACAAAAATAAATAAATAAATAAACTAAAATAAATTTAAAAAAGAGATGGGGGAGAGAGATCCAAGATGGCCGCGTAGCAGCAGCTCAGGATTGTAGCTCCCAGTGAAAGCGCAGAGAGCGAGTGGATGCCGCAATTGCAGACGAATTTTTGATGCCCACAGACTGGGAGATTCC
>CAUYQU010054597.1:0-25783 GCA_963574635.1 Cheracebus regulus | reverse complement strand
CCTCGGAGGCAACACCACACATCTACAACCATCTGATCTTTGACAAACCTGACAAAAACAAGCAATGGGGAAAGGATTCCCTGTTTAATAAATGGTGTTGGGAAAACTGGCTAGCCATGTGCAGAAAGCAGAAACTGGACCTCTTCCTGACAACTTACACTAAAATTAACTCCAGATGGATTAAGGACTTACACATAAGACCTAACACCATAAAAACCCTAGAAAAAAATCTAGGCAAAACCATTCAGGACATAGGCATAGGCAAGGACTTCATGACCAAAACACCAAAAGCATTGGCAACAAAAGCCAAAATAGACAAATTGGACCTAATCAAACTCCACAGCTTCTGCACAGCAAAAGAAACGGTCATTAGAGTGAATCAGCAACCAACAGAATGAGAAAAAAATTTTTGCAATATACCTATCTGACAAAGGGCTGATATCCAGAATCTACAAAGAACTAAAACAGATTTACAAGAAAAAAACAAGCCCATTCGAAAAGTGGGCAAAGGATATGAACAGACACTTTACAAAAGAAGACATACATAAGCCAACAAACATATGAAAAAATGCTCACCATCACTGATCATTAGAGAAATGCAAATCAAAACTACATTGAGATACCATCTCACACCAGTTAGAATGGTGATCAATAAAAAATCAGGAGACAACAGATGCTGGATCGGATATGGAGAAATAGGAACAATTTTACACTGTTGGTGGGAGTGTAAATTAGTTCAACCATTGTGGAAGACAGTGTGGCGATTCCTCAAGGAACTAGAAATAGAAATTCCATTTGACCCAGCAATCCCATTACTGGGTATATAGCCAAAGGATTATAAATCGTTCTGCTATAAGGACACATGCACACAAATGTTCATTGCAGCACAGTTTACAATAGCAAGACCTGGAACCAACCCAAATGCCCATCGATGATAGCCTGGACAGGGAAAATGTGGCACATATACACCATGGAATATATTATGCAGCCATCAAAAACGATGAGTTCGTGTCCTTTGTAGGGACATGGATGAACCTGGAAACCATCATTCTCAGCAAACTGACACAAGAACACAAAATCAAACACCACATGTTCTTACTCACAGGTGGGTGTTGAACAATGAGAACACATGGACACAGGGAGGGGAACACTACACACTGGGATCTGTTTGGGGGAAATAGGGGAGGGACAGCGGGGGGTGTGGAGTTGGGGAGAAATAGCATGGGGAGAAATGCCAGATATAGGTGAAGGGGAGGAAGGCAGCAAATCACCCTGCCACGTGTGTACCTATGCACCAATCTTGCATGTTCTTCACATTTACCCCAAAACCTAAAATGCAATAAAAATTTTTAAAAAAATTACATTCACAGGGCTTGTTAATGTTAGAACTAGTTTTCAGATATAGTTGATCTTTCTCTCATGTGTGGATGGATCTCAAAATTTCCAACACATTTTCCCTAGTGCTGCAATACTGAAACTATTTTTTAACAAACACTGACCAAAGGTGAGATTGCAACTAGAAGGAGCCACAGTATGGGACTTCAGGCCAGTAATCTAGTAACCGGCAAAAAGGACACAGATATCACAGGTTGGAAAGCTGGTTGACTACGGCTGTTACATGGAAAAATATTTGTAAACCTGTTTCTAATGAGTTATTATAAACAGATTACATACTAATCAAGGAGTAGCATTAGGGAAAATGGGTAGGACATTTTAAAATGTTAATATAATTGGCTCACATGAGAGAGATGTATGTGAATTAAATCCATCAAGTTTGCTCTGATTAAGGAAGTTATTTCTGCTTGAGACAAGAAATTTATGTTGACTGGGATTCTGAAAATTTGACAGCACATGGGGTTGGAAAAGTTACTTGGGGAATTCTGAGAGTACAGTGATAACATGGTTTTTAATCTCTGCAAGTTCCTACCCTCTATAAAAACAGAATATAAAAAATAATTTTAATAAAAGAACCTCACAATTACCAATTGCATCAAAACTAGGTAATACAACGTCACTATGACTCCCCCAAATAAAAGTGCATGGCAACAAATCAGCTAGAAGACCTGTCTTGTATATGCATGTATGCAGGAAGTAATGGAGAGGAGCAACAGAATGTCTGATAGACCCTGACAGGAAACTCAGATTGCCAACAGCTACTCTGCAAAGTGTGACAAGCTAATTTAAGAATAGCAGCGGAAACTTGTAGGAGTTTTTGAAGGATCTAATTTGTGATTGAGTACATGTTTACCAGACTTTCTGAAATTTGGACAATTCTGCTCTATGAACTCAAAATAATCAGCCAGATTTCCCTCTAGGAAAATTCCCTAATAAGATGATTCTTTTGGGAGTAGAATCCAACTTGATCAAAACAGGCATCACAGGGGAAAATAAATTGAAATGGTCCAAATAAACATATGGGAAAGGAAGATAGCCAGGAAATCTCAAAAAGTAAGAAGCCATGCTTTTGACACTTCATGAAATTCACTGAAGAGTATTATAAAATTTTTTGTTTTTTTTTTCAAAAAGCAATACTGACATGTCTGTTACCTCTAAAAGTATTAGAAAAACAATTTCCTGGAAATTTAGTGAAAGAATTATAATCAAATCCCATACAAAGTTACTATAAAAAAAATAAGACAATAAAGAGAATTATATTCCCACAGAATAAAGAAGTTTTCTTACCAATATATTCAATCAGTTAGATCTTGCAGGTTTATTCAAACTCTGATTCCTGTTAATAAAACACATTTGCATTTTGAAGTCAGGGATAAAAGATAAACTGTCACCTTCAAAGAAGAGAATAACTTTGAATTAGAAAAAGTCAGAAATGAGATCATAGAACTCAGCAAAATATTAGAAAACAAATATTCAGAAATGAAGTCTAAACTAGAAGGAACATAGAACAAAGAAACACAATAGATAGAGAAATAGAAAAAAAGGAGGAATATTTAAACATCAAAAAGAAAGAAAAAGCTTAAAGATTCCAGAAAAAAAAGTGTTAAAATATATGCACAATAAGAGTCCCCAGAAAGGAAAATCAAAACAATGAAATGGAAACAAGATTAAAAATGAAAATTCAAAAAACTTCCCTGAAATAAAATACAGTTGAAACTATATGCTAAAATGATACTACTTAGCTAGGAAAAGTCAACTCAAAATGACAAACTCTAGGCATATTCTAGTAAAATTACTGATCCTACAATGTTAAAGGAAGAAAAAGAAATAAAAAAAGGCGAGATTTCCAAAACAGATCAAGCCACTTATGGAGGAAACAAAAACAGATTTTGAGCATATTTCTCGATAGTAATACTTTATGCCAAATGACCATAGTATAAAATACATTTAGCTACATTGGAAAAGAAATTAAAATTGGGGATATATTTTATATCCAGCCTATTTAACTGTCAGATATAGAGGACACAGAAATATGGTTTCAAATATCATTCATGTTCCCATGAACCTCCATGGAGAAAGCTACTATGAAATTGTCTTCCAACAACCAAAAATGTAAGAGGACCATCAATGTAAGGACTTTTGATAAGCATTAAAAATGTTTACATGTAAAACTTAGATTAATGATGGTCATAAAGGAGACAGTATAACATATAATGGCTGTATACTCTGACAATGTAGATATAGGACAATTACCAAAAATAATGGGAGAAAGCAAATAAAAAGTATAAAAGATTACTAGACATAAATGGATATTACTTTAAATCATATGTCTTAAGACAGGGAAGAAAAATGATAAAATTAGTAGCTAATGTCAATACTGCTTATCCTAGGAAACCAACATGCAATAACCAAAAGAGGAAAAGGGCATTGAAGAGAAAAATAGGGCTCTAATATAACAATATTGTATAAAATTACTTATTAGAATAAAAATATGGATTTTCTCAAGTACTAAAATATCTATTTAAAAGAGAGAAAGAGAAAAAAAGATCATTTAATGACAAACTATTCATAAAAAAATTTGTAAAACTATTAATGTAACATTAAAATGTGATTAGATGAAATACATAAACACACATGTACATAATCTGAAATTTTCCATTTATTTATAAGATAAATATGCATAGTTTATATATATTTATTATATATATCTATGTATATATAGTATAAGAAAAAGCAAATTTATAGATTGGCTGACAAAAAATATCATACAACTTAAAGGAAGTGATACAGAAGAATGGTTTTATTTTTGTTTTAAGGATTGATGAAAACTTTCTGGACAAATGAGAATAAAAGACAGCAGGGTTACAATCTTGACATCTGAGAAGACAGAATTTAGAACAAATGCACTGAAAGAAACAAAGGTTACTATTGGATGTCAAAGACTACAGTTCAAATAATTTTTATTAATACCTATACATCCAATGCCACAGCTAGCTTTTATAAAGCAGAAATTATAGAAGATTCAAGGAAAAATAGAAATACAGAAAAAAAGAAGTTCAATGAATGGAACTAAATCCTACAATGTAGTAAAACATACTACTAAGTCTGTAGTTTTAAAAGTATAGTATTAGCAAAGATAGAGGAACAGAAGAGAAAATTTAGAATTAGGCCATTTATATATTTACTTAGTATACAATAAAGGCAACGTCTCAAATTAGTGGAAAAATATATATATTTTTTAATGTGATGGAAAAATTTATAATTGGATAAATTCTAAGTGAATCAGAGATTCTATTGAAGAAATGAAGCCATACAAGTAATATGAGGAAGCTTAGGTGAATTCCTCTCTATGCCTAGTCTGAACAAATATTTCATACACCAAATCCAGAGAGAGTAAGGAAAAGTACATTTGCTTAAATGAACTTTTTTATAAAATATGACAAAGGAAAAATAAGCAAACAACAATAATATATTTAGGAAAATATGTGCAACTTATATCACATACAAAGCCTCAATATCGTACTACATAATAAGCTTCTAAACATATAAAGAAAAGCAACAACCATCCTACAGAAAACTGAGCTAGAGAGAGAAATAAACCAACAGTTCATACTGAAATAAACGTAACTGTCTCTAAATCATATAAAAATATTCTCAATCTTGCTCAAAAAAAAATGTCAAAACTACACTGATACCATTTTTCATATATCACACTGGTAAATATCCACAACTTGGACAACACATTCTCTTGAAAAGGCTATAGGAAACTAGCAGTCTCATATATTGCTCATGGGAAAGCAAAAGGATACATCACCACATGGAGAGAAATTTGGCAATTACTGTGAAAATTGCATGTGCACTTACCCTTTGACCCAGAAATTTTACTTCTGGGAATTTATCTCAAAAATACACTGGTAATTTTCAAAAAGAGATCTGCACAAAATCATATGCCCCATATAAACATATAGTTATCATGAGACTATTTATAAAAGCTAAAAACTTGAAACATATTAAATGTCCATCAACAGACAATGATTGAATAAACTCATGTATGATCACATAGTAGAAAATCATGTAGCTGTGAAAAAAATTAGAAATATTTATATACTTTTATGAAGTAATGTCTACAATATATTGCTAAGTGAAAAAGAAGGTAGAGAAAAGCATGCCAGCACTTAAACACTTATCTAACAAAGGAAGATGTACATATGTTTAGATAAGGAAGATATGTATATATATACATATATACATATCTTCCTTTGTTAGATAA
Organism: Cheracebus regulus; assembly: GCA_963574635.1. Classification (NCBI taxonomy): domain Eukaryota; kingdom Metazoa; phylum Chordata; class Mammalia; order Primates; family Pitheciidae; genus Cheracebus; species Cheracebus regulus. Next base: position 20,118 of record CAUYQU010054597.1, on the reverse strand, counting down.
GAAAGATATATATAATATCTTCCTTAGGAAGGAAGAAAGGGGTGTGTTTGTGTGTGTGTGTGTGTGTGTGTGTGTATGAAGGAAGGAAGATACATATACACATATAGTGTCTTTGTGTATATATATATACACACACTTTCATGTGTGTGCATGCTTAGTTATATTTAATAAAAGCAAAAAAATTAAAGAATTAACAGAATTCAGAAATAACTTGTTATCTTTATGGTGGAGTGATGGCCCAGGATGAAAATAGAAGAGCTAGACTTCTGGGAATATATTTTGTTTATAATCTTTGCTAAAGTACTCATATGTATATTCAATTTAAATCTATTTAGAGTTGTTGCTTTAATGCCTTGGTCGAAAAGGCTCTGTATCCTTTGAACTACAACATTCTGGTTGATCACTTCTCTTTAGGTGATAATATGAATGGTGGTATGGTCATTTAAAAGTACATTTGTAGAAGGGTCATCTGTGATGATTTTAGAATGAACACCCAGAACTCATTCATAGAATTTGATTGTGGTCTAATGTCTTTAGGAAAGGGTGCACCAGCACTATGGGAAGAAACAGAAGATTTAAGGATTTTCCAGAGTCCTAAGATTTTCTTGAAGGACTAAGGAAGTTACATGTAGGTAGGGAGGTATGGTGTGGAACTAATTGAGTGAGGCTCAAGACCTGGCTCCAACTTCAGACAGAGTACTTTCACCTCATTGTGTATTTTGGTTTTCTATGTAAAATTTCCTTTATAGAACAGGATCTGAAGCCCATAAAACAGTTTGACAACCATTGAATTAGAACGTAGAATTATGTCTCATATACTAAATCTATATAAGATTATATATTTTTGTTATTACTTACATGTGGATTACAACAAAACACCCACATAACTCAAGTTTTTAAAAAGGAAAAATTGAAGAATTTTAAGATGAGAAATAAAAGGAGAATATATGTTTATATCAAATGTCAACAGTTGTTATTGGAAGTAAAATTGGCTCTAATCTTTCTAGAAGTCAAAATAAAACAAGTTGCATACCTCTTATTTTCAGAAAGAAAAAAACAAATAATTCAGCAAGGGGTATAAAGTAATTTCTGGTACAATGTTCAGAAAAAATTATTGGGAAATTATGTAGAATATAAGTGACTTTATCAGTTAGAATTCCTTCACTTGCAAATCATGGAAAATCTATTCAAACCAGCTTAAACAATAAGGCTAACCTTGAAAAAAAGAGAAAGACCATTTCCAGAAGCCTAGAAAACCTCTTTTAATGTCTTCACCCAAATTGGGATACTTAGACCAGTAAGTTTCTAGAAGAGGACGTGGAGTCAGCTACCCCAATATTTGTGGACTCCCTGGAGTAGAGCTGAATACTATAACAAAACTGACTTCTGTTAAAAAAATAAAATTAAAAATAAACTGGCCTGCCCTGGTGGCTCAGGCCTGTAATCCCAGCACTTTGGAAGGCTGAGGAGGGCAGATCACCTAAGGACAAGAGTTCAAGATTACTTTGGCCAACAAGGTGAAACCCTGTCTCTACTGAAAATACAAAATTAGCCAGGCGTACTGACGCACATCTGTAGTTCCAGCTACTCAGGAGGCTGAGGCATGAGAATCGCTTGAACCCAGGAGGCAGAGGTTGCAGTGAGCCAAGATTGCCCCATTGCACTCCAGTCTGGGTGACTAGAGTGAAATTCTGTCTCAAAAAAAAAACTTAATTAATTAATTTAAGAAAAAGGACAGAGGGATGGCAGACTCTAATGACCATTACTATGAGTTAATGAAAAACATCTTTATCATCAACTTTAGTACAGTTACCAAGTGGATTTTATGCCACCATTTCTCATTCATCTTTGTTAGAAGTCAGGGCCTCATAAGAAAGACGTCTCAGCCAGGTTAATGTGATGCAAATATGTAGCCGGGTAATTTATCCAGGTGAGATGGAACTGAGAATGCCTACATGTATACATTGAAAGCACTTCCCTTTGACTAAAGTTTTCCAACACAAATTAAATGGCAGACCATTAAACTGTTGGAATTCTGTAAGTAGATAGATTGAAGAAGTTAGGAAGCAAAAGATGGGAAAGGCAGAGGGAGCCACTACACTGCAATAGTCATCAAAAAAGAAAAAAGAAAACAGGCTTTTATGCAATGTTATAAACAACCCGATCTGAGTAGCACTTACTAACTGCATCGATAAACACTTTCTCTAGGTACTAAATAGCAAATTGTTTTAGGTTACCTTTATGATAAGGAATGTGATTGCTACTTTTCTGTAAAGGTAGAGCCGTAAGTATAAAAAACAGACAAAAAGAGGTAGCGCTGTCAATCAATTATTAAGTTTTCTCACCAAGGGGAAGACCATCTAACCTCATTATAGAAATAGGCTGCTGTAGTTCTTACAAGGTAACCAGTTTTTACCTAAGAATGCCTTTTAAATAGGCAAATGCTTACCAAAGACTATACACTTCAACACTAGGGAATAAGACAGTACGTCTTTTCCTGGATCATCTTTCAGAGGATGTGTTACCACGTTAGTGCCACAGACATAAGGCAATCTCAGTAACATATCTGTGGAAAATTGAAGATAAACATCATAACCACGAAAGTAAAGGCCAGGATAGCTTATTCGCTCAATGTATCTACCATCTAGGTAGCCAAATAATTTTTCTAATTATGTGGAGTTATTAAAAGTGACCCATGCAACATTAGAAAATGGTTGTCACATGATATGCTTTTAGTTTTCTTATTCTTGAGCACTGCTTTCCTGACAGCAGTTAGATAGTAGAATCATTTGTCTCTTAAGGCCATGCTTGTTTCATGCCGTTAAAGCTGTCATCACTTAGGAGAAAGGCCTATACATGAAGTTTATCTAAAAAAGGAATCTGATCTTAAAGGTATAATTTTAAAAAGAAGGGGGAGCAACTGAATCAACACTTGAAATTATTTTAGAATAGCTGAGATTCTGTGTTAACCTCATGTATCTTGGCCCACAGCCATTTTCCTGTCCACAGAATCAATGACAAGTGAAAAGTTAATGAAAGCTAGCAAGAGAGACATTGTTGAACTGTTCAGGATTGTATTCAGCTGCATATTATAGAAATCTGACAAACAATGGCTTAGACAAGTAAGGATTTTTTTTTTAACTCACATAACAAGGAATAAAATTGAAAGCCATTTAGGGCTGATGCACAAGGAGCCAGGCTACTTCTGCATGGAAGATAGAAAGGCACTTAGACTTCTAGATATCACATCTGTTTAATGAAGAAAGAGGAAGATGGAGTGGTAAACATTTATACCAGCTTATTGTGTGTGTAATGCACAACCGTACTTATAAACTAGGTTACCAGAAGCCCCATTTTTCACAAAGACTTCCATTAATAGGGCATTGGCCAGATCTTGAAAACATGACTTCTTTTAGCTTTAGTTACTTTAAATGTAATACAATGCCTCCCTCCAAAAGTTAGAGTTCTGTTAAGAAGTAGTAAGGGGAAAGTAAATATTGATTAGGCATAATCAAAAATTAGGAGTATTTGCCTCTATTATTCTTAAATTCTCTGTAGTATTAAAATGGGCATAACTGTATATTCTAGAAAAGCTGAACCTAAAACCCACTTGCTCTTCACATTATATGTTGGGCTAAAAAGATATTTATTTATTCACTCAAGAAGCATTATTATATGCAAATTCTGACCTGATACTGTATTAGATGTTAAGGACAAAAAGGGACCCCAACCCACCTCTAAGGAGCATACGGTCTGGTAAGTGAGAGCCACTTTGAAAAAAGAAAAAGGTGAAAAGGGCTCTGTGTACAGTGGCCAGAAACAACAACAGAAAAAGTGATGACTTATACTTGGGGAGACAAAAATGGGAGAGTGTTAGGAATGACGTCATGCCTGAGTTAGTTATTGAGCAATATCTTGAAAAGAAGTATGCCTGTGCTGCATAGATTGCCTGGGGTTATATAGAGTAAATTTACACAAGTTCTGGAAAAATCACATAGGGATGAAAAGAAACCCCTAGTGTATTCATAGTTCTACAAGACTCAACCAAACAATTTTCTTTCATTGCACAAAGTTATGAGAGAATATAAAAAATGAAGCTCTTAAGTGGAAAGGAAAACACTTGTGTAATATAGTCAATCATTACAAGAAACTTTTTCCAAAACAAAAGAATATTAATTCTTGATCTTACTGCTTACCATGAAAGGCCCAATAAATCATAAATTGAGCTCCGAGTATTTAAATTAAAATGGCAACATTAGTACCCCCAACTACAGCAATGTAATAGTACTGCATTAGCATGTAATAGGAGATTTCCATGCTGCTAACCTAAGGGGTAGACTCTGCAATTCCATAGTTTATCTATCCTAGCTATATTGCTAAATCCATCACTACTTCTTTGTTAAAGGGCAAGAAAGTCTCTATGGAGTATCGCACAGCATCTTTATTACTTAACATTGCCATTTTCTTGGTCCCATATTGTTTTAGTGTCTGACCCTGATTGACAGTTCTCAGCAAAATTTTTATGGGAACTTCTGTGCAATGTGGATATCATTGACGGTAGGTGAATCCTTGGAATATCTAGCTAAGAGTATCCCTTTTGTTCTCTCTGCAGAATAAGATATTTCTTATTTTGGCAGCCATTATGACTTCCACATACTATGTCAAAGTGCCTTCATGATCTCTGTTACTGGAAAATGTAGTCTATTGGTCAATCAATCTAGTTGTCCTTTTATATTTTTTAATATTAGGGCCTTCCCAAGAAGCAGAACTCATCTTTGAAGTTTCCAATAAAGAGACGCTAATAAAGGGATTACATACAAAAGGGGTGAGCAAGGGGATGAGGCTTCTAGAGAGTAGCAACGGTGGGAAGACATTGCTACCCCTAAGACGGAAAGGGCAAGGAAAAGAAGAGATGATCAGCGAGAAATGCAGCTTGGAGGCCCTCCCAGGGCAGAAACTGTAAGTGTGGAAGGACACAGCTATGGACATATTGACAAAGTCATGGCACAAAGAATGGAAGGAGGGAGGGGAAGAAATGCCTTCACTTTCTTCTCTTTCCTCCTCCTTCTTCTATTGGTTCTTTCCATTGGTCAACTCCAAGGAAAACATAGGCAGGCAACCTCCAGGCACAGAGAGGGGAATGGAGGAGAATGGCTGTGTTGGAAAGCCAGCAAATTCAGAATAGCCAAGCAATCACTCTGTATACATTTTACATTGACAACATTGGTGTTTGATACTCCAGAAATCTCTAAGTACCAGATAATAAGTGATTCTGGCTAGGATAAGATGGCTTCTGGCTAGGATAAGATGTCCTACAGCTTGGATACTACAATGCTGAGGGAATCCAGTAACATATGCTACGGTTTTTACAGACTCATTTTGGGGGGGCCTAGGTCTGAATTATGGCTCCACGACTTATTATCTTGGTCAACTTACTTTACTTCTATAAACGGTTTTCCAAGTTAACAAATGGACACATTCATGAAAAAGATGAATAATTTATATAAGCAATCATCACCATGACTAGCACATTATAAGCAATTAGTGTTAGATATTATAAGAAATTATAAACTTGGAACCATGTAGTGTTGGATATAATAATAATACCTACATCTCAAATTGTGAGAATTAAATGAATAAATAAATGTAAAGCACTCAGGAAAACAGTGGCCAAAACTAATATTGTTGTTATTACTTAAAATTATGCTTTAAGAATGTATTTCTTGAAATTTTTGAAAGGATCACAATACATGTTATGTTTCAAACAGTAGGAGATAAAAGAACATGTACAATGTGGACTCATTTTTTAAAATTTTAACAATTTATATTTAACCCAATATATCCAAAATACCATTTCAATATGTAATTACTATTAAAATGAGAAATTTTACATTCTTTTTTCCTACTAAATCTTTGAATTTTTGCATATACTTTACACTTAAGGCACTTCTTAATTTATTATAAACTCTCATTGGAAATACTTGACCTATATTAAGATCTTATAAAACTTACAGTTGAAAAAGTTGATTCACATACTCAAGTTAATCCAAACATACTTAAGCGTTTGTTTTTTTTTAATACTTTAAGTTCTGGGGTATATGTGCAGAATATGCAGGTTTGTTACATAGGTATACATGTACTACAGTGGTTTTGTAAAAATTTGTGTACCATAGTGCCCAGGAAAGAACTTCAAATTATTATAGCAAAATAACAGCATTTAAAAGTTGCTAGTTCTTGATAAAAGAAATAGCACACCACCACGATGGAACATGATTTTGTTTTGGAAATGAAATGGGATGACCATTTAATTTAACTCATTATGGAAAATGACCCTCATTATTGATTAGTCCACAGATCTTGTGAAGTTTCCCTCAGGGGATTCTCTGTTATAGACAGTAGTTACTGATTTTAGGAGCAGTAATGTCTGATGCTCATTTAATTATCCTCATTGGCATCATAATTCTTTTATGATATCAAACCTGTCTTAAATCTTGGGCTCTAAAGAGAACCATTCTGTCAATATTTTAAAGAATGGAGGTAGACTGGAGGAAGGTGGCCTAGAATTGAGAATAATGCTGAGAACCATGTAACACAGAGAACTAGACAGAGCTCCACAGTGAAAAAAGGGAGAGCCTCCTAAACTTGAAATTCAGTTTTTGCCTGCTTAAAACATTTACGTTCTACTCCTGAATACATACATTAAGTTGAGAAAAATTGAGAATCAAGGTAAATAATTTATTGCCAAGTTGATTTGATATATAAAGGTTTTAGAAAGATAAAGATTGACAGTAACAAAAGCACGTGTGGATTAAACATCAGCATTTTGAAATGCTGACAACATTGATGTAATTTTCCAGAATAAAATGAAGTTGAAAAAGAAAGAAATCATGAAACATGAGGCAAATGAATGTTTTATGACGGAGCTGTTTTTGTTCATTATGTTTTAAATGGCTGAATTTTTTTTTAATCTTCTCTGTAAACACGCTACTTCAGATATAATCATGGTTTGCCAGGACCCCCTAAAATGCTTCTGTGGTTTCCATGTGTACTCTGAATAAAACCTAAACTTTAAGCTCTAACTTTACAACCCTCCCCAGCCTTGCTCCTGCTCACTGACATATTTTCCGTTCACTAACTTCCCTCCAACTACCTTGAATCTGAAACGTCTCCTCTTACCTTGCGCACTTTATGCTTGTTCTTTCTTCCTATTCTGGTCTCAGTTCAAATGTCACCTTCTCGGAGTACCTTTTTCTGGGCATCATTTCTAAAGTCCTTTAATAGTTTACTTTTTCTGAGGCTTATGTCATTGTATAAAATTACATCTTTTATTTTTCTTTCTGCTCTTGTACTTGTCTTGCTGGCCTGAGGACTGTCACTGGAGATATAGTATCTGTGCAGCTGAGAAACCCCACTGGGATGTGAAGTTGATTAAAAATTGATGCGGGCTGACCAGCTGCCCAGAGATGTTCACTATCCACTGCCAAGCCCACCCTCCTCACCACCAAAAATCCGGGTTTGGTGGAACACAGCCTAAGGGCACTGCCTCTTATATATGTTGCTTATTTTTAAGAGGTGTTATCTGGCTGAAAATTAGCAAACAGACTTGCCCATAGGTTCTATGTTGCTTGGGGCTTTCTGTACTGGAGCTCATCCCCTCTCCTTCCTCAAGTATACAAGGAAGAATACACTGAAGTATAATCAATATACTTAAAATATAAGGGAATGCTATATATATGATATAAAGCAGGAAAAAATAAGTTATTTTTAGAAGAAGCCAAGTGGTAATACTAAATATAAAAAGTAAAATAGGAAAATTACAGAACTCAGTGGGAGCCAGGCATGGTGACTCATGCCTGTAATCCCAGCACTTTGGGAGGCTGAGGGAGGAAGATCACTTGAAGTCAGGAGTTCGAGACCAGTCTGGCCAACATAGCAAAACCTATCTCTGCTAAATATACAAAAATTAGCAGGGTGAGGTGGTATGCACATATAATTCCAGCTACTCAGGAGGCTGAGGAAGGAAAATTGCTTGAACCAGGGAGGTGGAGGATGCAATGAACCGAGATTGCACCACTGCACTCCAGCCTGGGAGACAGAGTGAACTCCCTTTGAAAAAGCAAAAAACTCAATGGGAAGTCTAAAAACTAGGATGAATCCACAGGTGGAATAAATTAGTAAGAGACAGAAAATAAAAAGAGACATGGAAGATAAAAACAGAATTACCAAATCTGGAAAATAGTAGTCCCAGTGGAGAGTAAAATAATAGAGTGAATGAAATATTTCAAGAAATTCCTAGATTCAACAAAGATGAAAGTTATCCATTGGATTGAAGGCGCTCATAGAGTGCCCAAAGGAAAACCTCTCCCTCAGACACAATATAAGGATATTGAAGAATGTCAAAGAGAAAATTAAAAAGGTAGACAAAGGATAGATTCTCTTAAAAGAACAGGAATCATACTGACAGTATATTCTTGTTCTTTAAAAAGGCAATAGAATATGATTTTAGAGTAAAATAATGTTGAAACTAGACTTTGATATGCAACCAAATTGTCATGTAAATAGAGGATATAATAAAAATCTATTCTGGAAAATGTTTTCACAGGATTTGCTACACAATGACCTACTTTAAACGTGCTCTTAGAGGAAATAATGAAATAAGAAATGTAATACATGCTAGATTTTGTTATAAGAGATATAGGAAATAAGGATAATAAAATTCCATCAAATTTGATGTCAACATTACTGTTGTCAAAGGAAAAAAGATAATAGAAATTCTTAAAGCTCATAATCAAAATTCTGGAATACATCAAGTTAGGTATAGAGAAACCAAATGGATATAAGAACATGCTAAAATGCATGTTATATGGAGCAGGATAAGCAAGCATTTATATGTATAAAGGGCTATCATGAGTGAATAAACATGAAGATGAGGCTTAAATTAAGGGCAACCACCATAAAAACAAAAGTTGAATGTATAACTTTTAAACCAATTAAAGAAAACTTGACTGGTCCCAGGCAAAACAGGAAAAAAGAAAAATAAAATTGTACAAAAGTAGAAAATATGGAAAAAATTGCAAAAATGTCTCAAGACTTTTTTCACTAAATGGTTAATACTCATTAATTTAAAGATGAAACTAGGGTTTTTTTTTTAAAAGATTCCGTAAAACATTACAGTATGTTTTCTGCAAGAGACATGCTTAAAATGAAACAAAAGGCAAAGAAAGGTTGAAACTGAAAATGTGGAAAAGAATATATCAGGTACATATGAACCAAAGAGATCTTAACTGTTGAAAAAGAAGAGTACAAAAGTCAAAAAGAATTATAGGCAGGTAAAGGGAAAAACAGAGTGGAAAGATACAGTCCTTATGACTATACATATTCATAACAATATAATTCTAAACTGAGTGAAGAAACAGCAGACAGAACTATAGGGAGAAATTAATAAATCTTACTAATTATAAATTTAGCTTTTAATATGCCCAGCTTCAAAATCCATAGATCAAGCATCCAAAAAATAAACAGCAATATCAAAGACCTGAAAAAATAAATTAATAAGCCAGTCTTGAATAACACAAAACTGTGCAAGCAATAAACAGAGAATAAACTAATGCACACACATAGAAAAGTAAAAAGTCCAAATATCAAGCTGCAGAGATAGCTTTATTTTATTCTAAGGGATTAGTGTCATGAACTATATTTGTATTAGTATAAAAATGAATAACAAAAGGATATTATAAAATCCACATAATTAAAAAGTAGGTAACATCTTACTTATCACTGGGTTGAAAATTTTAAAGAACATTAAAAATGCTTAGAACTGAATATCAATATAAACACTAAAAGACAAAAATTGTGCTAAAGGAGTAATTAAAAGTTCAACTCCAAATAAACGTATCTGTAAACAGAAAAATAGAAGTTGTACAGAAAAGCAAATTCAAAAAACCAACAAGAAAGGAAATAATAAAAAAGAGAGTAAAATTAACGACATAGAGAATGAACAGCAAAATAAAATTAACAAAATCAGTAATTGGTCCTTGAAAGTTTAATAGCATAAACTTCTGGAAAAAGTGATCAAAAAAATGAAAGAACATACAAATAAGAGCAGAGAATGAAAATGGTGAAATAACTACTAACAGAGGTAGACAATTTGTGAGAGAATAACATAAACAATTATACTTTAAAATACAGATCACATGAATAAAATACTACAAAAACTAAAAAGTCAAAATTAAAGCAAGTAGCAGCAAAAAATGATGAAACAGTAAGCATTAAATAAATCAAAAAATAGGCAAAGATATTCTGCTCATCAAAAGCCCCAAATCCTTCTTGTATTATGGTGATTTCTGCCAACAGTTTAAGAAATATTTAACTCTTTTTAAGGGAACAAAATCTTACCTTAAAAAATAAAATAAAATAAGCATTAGAGTTGCATTGCTAATGTTGTGAATCTAGTGATATATCAGTTCCAAAATCAAATAAGGATAATTAAGAAAAACACTGATAGCCCCAGTTTAGTTTAAAACATAAATGCAAATTTGTTAAATAAAACAGCAATTTTACAAGAAAAATTTAAAATACACTTTTATCAAGATTAACTATTCCAAAAATGCAAAGATAGTTCAATAGCAGAAATGCTATTAATTTAATTTGCCATAATAACAACCAAAGGAATAGAATATATCTTTATCACAATGTGTACAGAAAATGGTTATAGTAAAGTTCAACACTGATTTATAATTTTTTTAAGTCACAGAAAGTTTGAAATAAATGGAACCTCCCTATCTGAGTAAAAGTTATATAACAAAAGCCTATTACAAATATTACTTTGAATGAATTATTTTTAATAAAAAATTTAGGCTTGAGAAATACAAGAATAATTCTATCAGCAGAACTGTTTAACATAGAACTGGATGCTCTCACCAGCACCAAAAAAAAAATAAATTATATGCAAAGAATGCCATAAATTGATTAAAATGTCATTTTTAGATAAAATATTTAAGCTTATAAGAAGAGCTTAGCAAAGTAACTGAAAACAAGATCAACTAACAAAAATAATAGCACTTCTCTATACTAGAAATAACAAACTAGAAAATGTATGTAAAACTCCCTCATTTACAATAGTAACAGAAACTATAAAACATCAAATAATTAACTCAATAAATATGCATAAAATATTTGACAAATTCAATTAGTGATAAATTATACATATGTAGACATTATGATCCAGCAATGCCATCACTAAGGAACTCATCCTTAATACATCTTTATTAATAGTAAGCTCTTATCACATGTGTATTCTCGCATAGCTTATATTGACTGGAAGTTGCAGTCAATTCAAGCATCCTTCAATGTGGATTAGATGCCACCAGTAAAATTTAAAGCACCATTAAAAGCAACTAGTGAATGTACACACAGTAATATGGAAAGATTTTCAAAGCACAATGCTGAGTGAGAAAATAGGAAATAGAGTGAGATCTTTACTATAATATCACTGTGTAAATTTAAATTTCATGCACACAAAACATGTTTTACAAGAACGTAAACACTAAAACTTAAGTAACCAACATGTTAGAATGTTATCTATTGATGTGCCTAGGTGTGGGCAAGGTGTAAGTATGAGGAATGGCATCAAAGGAAATAAATAAAAAGGTAAATAAAATGTAGTCATATACACATAGTATTTTACTCAGTCACAAACTGCATATTCAATGGTGGTCCAATATTTTTACTGTACTTTTTCTGTGTCTAGATGCACAAATACTATTGGGTTACAATGGCCTCATGTTCAACACAATGATATGCCGTACAAGTTTGTAGCCTAAGAGCAATCGGCTATATATAGCATATAGCCTAGGTGTGTAGTCAGTTATACCATCTATGTTTCTGTAAATCCACTCTATGATGTTCACACAACAACAAAATCACCTAATGATATATTTTTCTGAATGTATTTTAGTTGTTAAGCAATGCATGACTGCAATAACAAGAAAGGAACATGGCATCAACAAATAAAGGTACAGAATCACCTTCAAGAGCCATCATAGCTCTGGCATAAAGTCAGAACTATAACTGATCTCACTTTTGGTACCTAATGTCCAGAAAATTAAGCAAAATAAAAATAATCTCATTCAATCTCTTCAAACAGCGGCTTTAAGAGCCCCAGTAACAACTTCAGGAAAGGGGAGGTGAAATGGTTAAGTCTGGGCTGCGCTGTGAACAGATCCACAAGATAAATGAGTTGAGGAAGCAGTATCATTGGTTCTGTGCTGTGTCCATCTTTCTTGCAGCACAGCAAACAAGACAGCAACACTGATTTACAGGAAGAGGGCCTATCTTTGCAACCAGAAGGGTTGGAAACTTTATTTTTTTTCCGATGAGATCAAATCACTCTTTTAAGAAAGTGGCTGAACATCTAAAGAGAGGCTTTGAAAAATAAGTTGATAAAAGAGGTGGGTTCTTTATGTGTCTCCTCAAAGAGCAACATAATTTTCAGCTTTATAATACCCATTTTTTTCTATCTTACCTGGTTCAATTGCAACTCAAGTGAACATAGACTTTATTGGGAACATTCCTGAAATGGAGAGAGCTAATGATAGCCTGTGACTACTCTGAGTTTCTGTAAGTCATAATGAATAAAATATAACATCATTATTATGCCCTAGAAAAAGATAGGGGATGGGGCTTGCCCATGGACAGATACAATTAGGGACTTTAGTTTGAATCCCAGAATTGACTAGCATTTAGGGAAATGAAGGATATAATTTCCAGCAAACGATTCTTGCTTCCTCCCAAAATGCCAATTTAGGATTCACAGAATCCAATAACCACCTTGACACTTGAACACTGAAAGGAAATAACCTCCCTGTCTGGGACCTTCTTCAACTGCTTTTCATTAGTTTGTTTTGGCTGGCTATCTGATTTTTGTTTTATTCCTAAAAATATGTCTGGGGGAAAAGTTATTTGCTTTGAACTGCTATAACAAGAACCCAATTTTTAAGCTCAATTGGCAAAAAGAAAGCACAATAGATTATAGCAAGGTTTCTAAAGTTACTTCTTTGGAAATATGAAATGATATTATTAATCTTACTGATAAAAGCATTATATTCATTCCATTAGAAAATAATGCATATTTTTCTATTTATCTAAGAACCTCCTGGGAATTGAAAGCAAACTTAAGGAATACAAAATATGCCAGCAATGTAGTCTCCAGGGCACAGATTCAATGTACTAGGGATAATAAAATGCAACTATTTGACTTTTTAAATCTCCAACATTTTTATAGTTTAATTCAGCTTATAGTCATTGTGAGCCTAATATTTCTATGTCTCCATGTGAGGCAAAATATAAATATGCCTTGACTCCTACCCTCTAGGAACTTAAATATCAAATCTTAAAGAAGATGTATATACACTGCTAATTGTAATGTCGTGTATAATGTGAAAAATAACACAATAGAAATCTAGAGAAAGTAAAATGAGCAGAATTGAAAAGGAAGGAATTTGTTTCTGACAGGGAATCTGGAAGTACTCCCTGGAATCTGAAAATGACATCTGAGCAGGGAACTAAAGGACATATAGAGTTTCAGTAGGCTGATATGGAAGTACAAAACAATTTCAGGCAGCAATACCAGTAATATCCAGGGTAAGGGATATAGATTGCACAACTATGAAATAGTGAAGGCTCTTTTATTGAAAGTGTGGAGTATATGGATATCTCAGGGCATGATAGTTTGAAGCCTGGTTGTGGAAAGCTTGGCTTTGAGGTAAGGAAGCATGAGTTTGTTCTGTGGAATATGCTCAGGCTTCTAAACCTACTTGAGGAAGGCAGTGACAGATGTGACTATTACTTGGGTAGGAGTGTGAAGTACAGAGTTTGAGGTAGAGAAGAGATCCATGGTAACCAGTTAGAAACCTCATAGACATTCAAGAGAAGAGTAGAGGAAATAAAAAACAAGAATCACCTTCAAGAGCCATCATAGATACATCCTTTTAACAGGATTATGTTATGAGCTGGATTAATATGGCTTCTTCTCTTAAGTTTGCTTTTACATAATTTTTTCTCCAACTCAACCAGAAGCAGACATCTGACTTCAGAATAATTAGGTTTTTGTAAAAATAGGAGATCATTTTTTTTGGAGAGAGGGTCTTGCTGTTGCCCAGGCTGGAGTACAGTGGCATGGTCATGGCTCAACTGCAGCCCTGATCAGCCTCCTGGGCTCAAGTAATCTTCTCACTTCAGCCTCCTGAGTAGCTGAGACTACAGGCATGTGCCACCATGCCAAGCTAATTTTTAAAAAATTTTTTTGTAGATTCAGGGTCTCACTGTGTTGCCCAGACTGGTCTCAAACCCTTGGCCTCAAGTGATCCTCCCATGTTGGTCATCTAAAGCTCTGAGATTACAGGCATGAGCCACTGCACCCAACTTAAAAGATTAATTTGACAATTATTTTCATTAAAAAAATTTTTTTGGCCAAGCGTGGTGGCTCACGCTTGTAATCCCAGCAGTTTGGGAGGCCAAGGCTGGCGGATCACCTGTGGTGAGGAGTTTGAGACCAGCCTGGCTAACAAGGTGAAAACTCATTTCTACTAAAAATGCAAAAAAAAATTAGCCAGATGTGGTGGCATGTGCCTGTAATCCCAGCTACTCAGGAGGCTGAGGCAGGAGAATCACGGGAAGCGAAGGTTGCAGTGAGCCAAGATCACTCCATTACACACCAGCTTGGGCAACAGGAGCAAAACTCCATCTCAAAAAAAAAATTTTTTTAAGAGACAAACTCTCCCTCTGTTGCCCAGTCTAGGAGTGCAGTGACTATTCACAGGCACAGTCATAGCACACTGCAGCCTGACACTCCTGGCCTCAAGCCATCCTTCTGTCTCAGCCTCTTGAGTAGCTAAGACTACAGGCAAGAGACATCATGCCCTGCTCAAATTTTAAAATTGGCCCTGTGACACCAGGACTACTTTCTATGAAAGACAAAGGGAATGAAACCTGGGAAAGCTGATCACTTCTGCAAGAGACTGTTGTGAACTTGAAGGAACTGCTTAATCGGGAAAAGAATAAATATGTTGAATCAGCAAATTTAAGTACTACCAACACCCTGCTCTTACCCAGCTCATCGCTATGAGCCCCAGAGTGTTCTTACAGCTATAGAGCAAATAAAATGCCATGTTTACCATGCATTCTCAATACCCTCCACCATCAACAGCCTTTGCTAACTGCTATCATTTGGATCTGTGTTCCCACCCAAATCTCATGTTCAATTATAATCCTCAGTGTTGGAGTTAGGGCCTGGTGGGAAGTGATTGTATCATGGGAGTGGATCCTTCATGAATGATTTAGCACTGTCCCCTCAGTGCTGTTCTTGCGATGGTGAGTTCTCATGAGATCTGGTTGTTTAAAAGTGTGTAGCACGTCACTCTTTCTTGCTCCTGCTCTGGCCAGGTAAAAGGAGCCAGCGTCCATTTTGCCTCCCACCATGATTGTAAGTTTCCTGAGGCCTCCCTGGAAGCTGAGCAGATAGCCAGCATCATGCTTCCTTCACAGCCTGCAGAACTGTGAGGCGATTAAACCTCTTTTCTTTATAAATTACCCAGTCTTGGGTGTTTCTTCATAGCAGTGTGAGAACGGGCTAATACACTAACTGATTAGATGAGGTGGGAGGAAAGGCTGTGAGCCAGAAGGATAAGAGTTGCTGCAGCAGCCAGACTGTTGAACCAGAGTAAGAGGAAGTATAATGATATCAGTCATCAAATTAGGGAACGAATTAGAGAAATAGAAATGATAGGTCTGTTTAGGGTTTGTTGACTCTAAAACACCCACCTAACATCCATGTGGCCCAGCAGGCAGCTGCCACTGGGAGTCTGGGTGGTGGTCTCTACTGGGCAGCATCCCACCCATCAGATTGACAACTGAAGCTGGAAGTGAATAAAATGTACTTTCTGTGGAATAAAGCACAGGTGGAAGAGACAAGAAGGATGAGAAAATCTCCATAGAAACAAAACGTCAGGCTGTAGGTGTGAGAAGGAGAGAGAGGGTGAGAAGCTGAGAAGGACTGAGAAGCATCAGTCAGGGAGGAGGCTATGAACCTCTGCAGGAGTGCAAAAGGGAGGTGTGGAAAATATCAAAGGAAAAAGCAGTGTTGAGTAAGCGGAGGTGGTCAACTGGTCCAAATGTTGTAGGAAAGCTGAAGATGAGAAGGATAGAAAAGGTCACAGCACGTGGCTGCTATTAAGTCACTAGTGATATTATTTGATATTCTTTAAACCCAACACTGCCAAATACTATCTGAGTTGTCCTTCTTATATTGATAATATTACACGGGTACCTTATAAAAACACTTTATCCAAATCAGCTTTGCCCCGTGGTTCTGAGGGATAAAATATAATGCATGTTGAGTCATTCAGCTAGCTTATGAACATGTTAGGAAATTAAATTAACACTTTCAAGTAAGTGCTGCTCGACTGACCAAAATTATGGTCCTGAGGCCTGTTCTAGTTCACAAAGCTTTGCAAGTGCTTAATTAATGGACAGTAAATAGTATTTGCAATGGGACATTTCCTGTGCTGGAAGCTCCTCCCTGGCAATACGTTTTCTACAAAGGTATCAATTAGTGACCTGCAACCGCTAAATGGATTTCTCTTTCCATTTCACCAAATGACCTCTAAATCTACAATTACTGTAATCAAGTCACTCTGTTGTTTACACAGTACTTAAAGCTGTCTTCATATAATGTTTGGAAATTACTTGCATGCTAGCATTATGAATTTGAATTCAGAATCTCCAGTAAAAAATTTCAAAAAGTATTCCTTTACCTGTTTTAAAAGACCAAACAAACAGGTCAATGGTAGAAGACAACCCAACAAAATAAATGGTTGCAAATAAATCTGTGCTTGTAGCATCAGATAAAAAGGCATTGGTTACTTTAGTTCTTACATGAACATGAAGAAATTAAACATAAACATGGTTATGCTATTAGTTAAAATAATAAGTAGGCTGTATAGTTAATTACCATCTTGTCTCCAATAATGATTAAATTGAAATGACTATGCACATGTCAGTTTACAATAAGAGTCTCAAAATGAGATTCCTAGCAATTTCACAGGATGACAAAATAGCATACAGAAATCTTGGTTTCTTTTGATGAAGAAGCCTAAGAAATGTCTACTGAATGCTTTGTTCTCTTCAAAGAAACTAATGCTGAGAGGGAATGGCTGACAGGAAATGACAAATTCAGTGGACCATCCCAACACTTCGATTATTAGGCTGCAAATGGTCAAGCTGATCATGTGTCTAATTGTAGCTTTAATTAAAGAATGATGATGGTGATGAAGAAAGAAGGAGGAAGAAGAAGTGGAAGGGGAGAGGGAGGAGGGGAAGGGACAGAAAAAGGGGGAACATTTATTGAGCTATTATTTTATGCTAGTATTCTAGATGTCATTTGATCTTTATTAACCTTCATTATAACCCTCTGAAATCAACACTGTAATTATCAATTCTAATATATGCTATAATTATTGCTATTTTAAAGGTTAGGAAAATGAAGCCTAAAAGATTTTGTAAGCAAATTTACCAAAATCATAATAATTTGATTGTTTTCTTATTATAGTTCCTACGTTTCTCATCCTAATGATGTAGTCTATCTTTATATTCTGAAAAAGCTACATGAGGAAGTGGATTTAGACAAAACAGAGCAATGGGAAGCATATCTCTTTTTTTCCCACCCTAAATGTAAACCATACCTTCATTCTTTTTCACTTACATCTTTTTGCCATCATTTATAGCTCTCTGCCATGTCCCAGAACCAAGTCATGTTAAATATCTCACTTTTATCTCTTTTAATGTAATTTTCTTTCATTTTGTTTTGTTTTGAGACAGGATCTCACGCTGTCGCCCAGGCTGGAGTGCGGTAGTACCATCATAGCTCATTGCAGCCCCAACCTCCTGGGCTCAAGTGATCCTCCCACCTCAACCTCCAGAGTGTCTGGGACTGCAGGCACACACCACCACACCTGGCTAATTTTTGTATTTTTATTGGTAGAGATGGAATTTCACCATTTTGCCCAGGTCAGATCTTACCTTTAAGCAAACATTAGGAGAAGGATGCTTTCCTGAATACAGTCATGTGCCATATAATAATGTTTTGGTCAATAACACATACAAACAACAGTGGTCCCATGAGATTACAATACCATATTTTTACTGTATATTTCTATGTTTAAACATGTTTAGATACCCAAATGCTTACCACTGTGTTACAATTGCCCACAATATTCAGTATAATAACATTCTGTACAGGTCTGTAGAGCAGGAACAATAGGCTAGACCATACAGACTAGGTTTGTAGTAGGCTACACCATCTAGATTTGTGTAAGTATGCTCTATGATGTTGGCATGAAGACAAAATTACCAAACAATACATCAAAATGTAGTCATGTCATTAAGCAACACATGACTCTAAGATGACAGTCACGAATTTGGAGTAAATTTTAGCTCTGCTGTTGATAGCTTCAGAAAATTGCTTTTTTACTAAGTGAGGTAAGGGCAAAGGAGAAATATGCTCTGAAGTATTTTTAAAAATAGAAATCTCAACATCAGTATACTTCTTTTAAGAAGTCTACTGGATTTGAGGATATTACAGCACTGCTGTTTTGAAATATTTTCATTTGCTTTTTCTCCATGAAGGCTAATTTCATAATTATGAGAATACCAATTCTATATACTTTATCTGGTTGCTGTAAGAATAAAATAAGATAATAATTCTGCGGGTATTTTTTAAACCATAGCACATATTTAAAAGGTAAGTTGTTTTAATTATCATAACTTGGTTGAAATAATGTATTACAGTGTTAATTCTCAGTTACAAGGAGAGAGGTGAGGTACCGTGAAACTATTGCTCTTGTAAGAAATAAAGGTAGAAATTACAAGCTGCTCTAGAGCCCACTGAACCGTGACCTTGGAGTTCACACATCACTCTTGGAAGCTGCCTGCACCCTCTCCCTTTTTTCTCATGTCTCTTTTTCTTCCCCTGCTTCCTTCTCTGTCAGTAACTGATTAATTGTTAAGGCTCCAGTGACTTTAATTAGGCTCAACCTCTAGCATATTCTCCAGCTCCAAAATCTAAAGTAGTTAGGCTATTTATTTTTTGTATAAAGAATTTAGGGTCCCTAAGAGGTTATCTGTATGTGCATTTTTCATGACCCAAATTATATGCATCAGACAGAGCTCAGAAAGGCATCACTACACAGGTAACAACTTCTGCATTAAACCAATTCAGTTACTATAGCCCTGGGTGCAGAATCACTATGGTTAAAAAAAAAAAAAAAAAAAAAAGAATGTACTACCACTGATTGAGGCTTTTTAATATGTCGAAGAATGTAATAGGTTATTTACATATTTGTCTCAGATAAAACTCTAATAATTCTGCAAAGGAAACGTTGTTATCCCCATTATATAGATGAAGAACTGAGGCTCAGGAAAACTAAAGTGATTTGCACCAAATCATGCACCTGGTAATGAAAAGGGTCAAGATTTAAACTTAATTCTGGGGAACACCAAAACCATGACCTCACAGTAGGAGAGTTTGTTAATTTTGGCTTATTGTGAGATCATTCGCTAAATTTAAACCCTGATGTGCTTACGAACATAAAGCAATATTATAATCCTTTTTTTCTTTATGCATTTTTTATTTTTTTTAAATTGTACTTTAGGTTCTGGGGTACATGTTCAGGTCATGCAGGATTGTTGCTTAGGTACACACATGGCAATGTGATTTGCTGCCTCCACCCCTCCATCATCTATATCTGGCATTTCTCCCATGTTATCCCTCCCCAACCTCCCCACCCTCTGCTGTCCCTCCCCTGCCCCCCCAAACAGACCCCAGTGTGTGATGCTCCCCTCCCTGTGTCCATGTGTTCTCATTGTTCAACACCTGCCTGTGAGTGAGAACATGCAGTGTTTGATTTTGTTCTTGTATCAGTTTGCTGAGAATGATGGTTTCCAGATTCATCCATGCCCCTACAAAGGACACGAACTCATCATTTTTTATGGCTGCATAGTATATGTGTATATATACATGGTGTATATGTGCCAGATTTTCCTTGTCCAGTCTATCGTCGATGG
>CAUYQU010054594.1:0-69245 GCA_963574635.1 Cheracebus regulus | reverse complement strand
AGGTACCTTTAAGTCTGCTGCAGCTGAACTCGTAACTGCCTCTTTTCCCAGGTGCTCTGTCCTAAGAAGGTCAGCTTTATTTATAAGTTCCTGTCATGCTGCTGCCCTTTTTCATAGATGCTGTGCCCGGCATGGAGTAGTTTAGTCACAGACTGCCAGCAGTGGTGTTGAGCTGCTGCAGGGCCTGCCCAGCTGCTGTGTGAACTGCCTGGGTAGTGGTGGACTGCCTCAGTAGTGGGGGACTCCCTTCCCTGCATTGAGCTGGATGGTCCTGGGTCCAGCTGTGCTTGCTGTGAAACTTTCAATCCAGAGCATTTCAGATTGCTTGTTTTGTGGGGGTGGTACCCACCAAGCCAGATCGCCTGACTCCCTGTCTCAGCCCCCTCCCTTTCAGTTGAATGGTCAGCTCTGTCTCCCAGGCATTCCAGGCACCAGTCAAAATGGCCACCCAGACTTGCGTGAATTTCTGTGTACCCAAAGGGTACCAGCTGAAACCGCCACACTGAAAACTTGTGATGCTTTTTCGCCCAGGAATCTCCTAGTCTGTCGGCAGTGAAAACTTGCTTGGAAATGCAGTGAGCACTCTCTATCTGCACTGTTCTTACTGAGAACTCACTCTGGAGCTGTTCCTATTCAGCCATATTGGATCTCCTTCCACCTCTTTTTTTTTACTTAATGCTCTAACTGGGACTTTCAGGAATGATGAAAGTAGTCATTCTTGTCTTGTTTCATTTTTTAGAGGGAATGTTTTCAATTTTTCCCCATTCTGTTTGATATTTCCTGTGTATATGTTATTTATGGACTTCATTATTTTGAAGCATGTTTCTTCTATGCCTATTTTACTGAGGGTTTTTATAATGAATCAATGGTGCATTTTATCAAATTCTTTTGTATCTATTACAGCAAATGCTATAGATGCAGCAAAATAGTCATATAGATTTGTTTTTAATTCTGTTGTGATATATCACATTTGTTAATTTGTGAAATGTTGAACTATCCTTGCATCCCTGTATAAAACTCACTTGATCATGGTGTATTATCTTTTTGATGTGCTGTTAGATCTGGCTTGATAGAATTTTCTTAAGGACTTTTTCACCTATGTTAATCAGTGAGACATTTACAGAACATTTTCTCTGACAGCTATAGAGTATACATTTGTCTCATCAGCACATCAAACATTCTCCAATATAGACAATATGTTAAAACACAAAATAATATCAGTGTATTAAAAAATTAAAATCATATCAAGTATCTTCATAGACCACAGGGAAATAAATCCAGAAATCAATATCAAGAGGAACTTTGAAAATTGTTCAGATACATTTAGATTTGACAGCATGTTTCTTAATGGTCTTTGGGTCAATAATAAAATTAATAAAATTTAAAAAATAAAACAAATGAAAATGGAGACAAAATATATCAAAACCTTTGGGAAACAGCAAAAACAGTGCTATGAAGGAAGTTTATAGCATTAAATGTCTATTAAAAAAAGAAAGATCAAAAATTAACAACCTAATGTCACACCCCAAGGAACTCAAAAAACAAGAACAAAACAAACTCAAATCTAGCAGAAGAAAAAAATGGCAAAGATCAGAGCAGTACTAAATGAAGTAGAGACCAAAAAATTAATACAAAGGATCAATGAAATATGAAGCTGATTTTTCAAAAAGACAAACAAAATAGTAATCTGCTAGTTAGGCTAACCAATAAGAGAGTAGAGCCAAATAAACATCACAAATGTAAAAAGAATACATTACACCTAATTCTACAGAAATACCAAAGATCATCAGTGACTATTGAGAACAACTATACGATCACAAATCAGCAAATGCCAAGCCAATGGATCAATTCTTGGAAACATATAATGTCCTAAAATTGAACCAGAAAGAGATTAATCCTGAATATATCAATAATGGATTACATGATTGAATGAGTAATTAAAAATCTTTCTACAACAACAACAAAAACCCAAGACCAGATGGATTCATAACCAAATTTTTCCAAATGAAAAAAGATCTAATTGCAATCATCCTGAAACTATTCCATAAAAATTCAAGGAGCAGGGAATTCTAACTGACTCCTCCTATGAGGCCAGTATTATTCAGATATCAAAAGCAAAGACACAACAGAAAAGAAAGCTATTTATTATTTTAAGTGATCATTATATAAAGTCGGATATCAAAAATTCAACTTTAAATAGAAGACAGAAAAAAATAAATGTGTGAAGCATAATAGGCCAAGCTTGGCACCATAAGGATAGAAACCATAAAATAAATAAATTCCCAGCATTAGGGTAAAAATTGAGAAATGAAGATCAGTATTCCTCTAATACATGACTTGAACATTTTTAATTAACTAGTTTGATAATTTAAAAATAAATTGATAGCATGTATCTTTTCTTTTCCAAAATAATATGTAATTTTTCTGAAAAATATAGAAACATTAGAGAAAATTTATCTATTTATACCTTTCTTAAGTAAAATTTGTATTTACTTTTGTAAAGTAAAATTTGTAAAGTAAATTTGTATTTACTTTTATCATGCATTGTTCTCTTTAAGGTACATATTCATGAGCTCAAAGCTTTGATTTTTCTTGGTATGTTTTTAACCGCTTTAAAAATTTCAATTGTTTTGATTTCTACCTTGGAAAGTTTCTTAGTCAGCTCAGATTATGATAACAAAATACTTTGGGTAGAATTTGCTTGGACAATGGAAATTTATTTACTCACAGTTTTAGAGGCAGGAAGCTCCAAGATCATGGCTCTAAAAGAGTTCATTTTTCTGGTGACTGCTCCCCTCCTGGCTTGGAGATAGTCATCTTCTTACTGTGTCCTCACATGCTGGAGAACGATATTTGTGTCTCTTCCTCTTTTATAAGAACACCAGCGCTATCAGATCAAGGCTCTTTTCTTATGACCTATTTTAACCTTGGTCACTTCTTTAAAGTCCCTTTCTCCAAAACAATCACAGAGAGGCTTAGGACTTCAGTGTATACTTTTTGGGGTGACAAAATTCTGTCCATAGCATGCTGCCCTGACCCTCCAATATTCACATCCTTATGGTATGTAAAATAAATTAATTACATCTTAACAGCTTCAAAAGTCTTCATTCATTCCAGCATCAATTCTAAAGTCCAAAATTTGCAGTCTCACCTAATCACATATAAATGAGACCTTAGGTATCATTCATCTCAAGGCAAAATTTCTCTCTAGTTGTGAACTTGTGAAATCAAACAAATTTTAAGTTTCCCAAATATGATGGAGGAACAGACATAGGCCATTGACACTGCCATTCCAAAAGGGGGAAATAGTAAAGAAGCAAGGGATGAAAAGCCTATAGTCTAAAACCTTGCAAGAGCCATTTCAATAGGTCTTAAGGCTCAAAAATAATCTTTAGCTTGATGCTCTGTAGGACAGAATTCAGGGTAGAATTTCTCAAATCTTCAAGTTCTTATTATTCTTTGATTTATAATTCTTCAATTTATCTATCTCCATTAATATTTACTTTAACAGTCAGGAGGAACCAAGCCAGTTTTTCATTACTTTGCCTAGAAATCTCCACAGCTAACTATGCTATTTTCTTCTCCTAAGTTCTACCATCTACAAAACACTAGGTCACAGTTCATCTAAACTTTGACACTTTATAACATAAATCATCTTTCTTCCAGTTTCAAATAAACTTTTCCTCATTTCTACCTGAGACTTCACTGGTATCAACTTTAATGTCTATATTTCTAGCATGCACCTCAAAACTTTTTTACCCATTATCCAGTTCCAATGTGGCTTACACATTTTCAGGCATTTCTTACATCAGCACTACATTTCTCAATAGCAAAATCTGGCATAGTCCCCTTGTACTGCCATAACAATATACTATATACTTAACAGGAATTTATCTTCTCATAGTTCTGAAGGCTGCAGAGTTTAAGGTTGATGTGTAAACAAGAGAGGTTCCATCCTTTCGGCTTGTAGGTGGCCCACCATTTCACTGAGTGCTCACAAGACTGCCTCTTTGTATGTACATATAAAGAGAGAGAAGGAGGTTTGATGTCTCATATTAAAAGAACAACAATCCTATCAGACCAGTGACCAACCTTATTACTCATCTAACACTTATTACCTTTAACATAGGTATTAAAGGTACCTATAGTAAAATATAGTCACATTGTGGGTTGGAGTTTTATCATAGGAACTTTACGGAACACATTTCAGTCAGTAGCAGTGGATAATCTTAAATTTTGCCCTCTAATCATTGATTCAATGTTTCCTAGCACCAATTTTCTTCTATAAATTTATTAATGTAGATTTTAAACATGTTGCATATTCTAAATTCTGCAATTCTTCAGCTCACATATATGTAGTTTATCTGTCAATTTTGTCAGTTTGATTTTTTTTACTGTTTCATAGATGTCATTGTATTTGAATCTTATTGAAAATTAAAGTTTAGTTTTCAGTATTCATGGTAGAATGTTTCTTTAAATGTTCTTTATATTTGAGTCTGGAGGTTGCTCTACTTTTTGTTTTTAGTTGAGTCTTTTGCTAATTTTAAATGGCACAATGAACTTCATATATTTTATTAATTAATTTTATTCAGATAGAACTTACTAAGTGAAAATGGCAGAGTAAGTAGCTATTAAATACTCATTTAGCTATTAAACACACATTTATTTAATAAATATAGATTTATTAAATACAAGAAAGAAGGAAAGAAGAACTAAATCTTGTATTTAGTGAAATTTATTTTAATCCCTTTATCTCTCTCCTTTTCTATCCCTTCTTCAACCCCTATCCTTGTCCTCAGCTCCTGGAATTCAAGTAAATCTCTAAGAAAACACTAGTCCAACACAAGTGGAAGAATGGACACTTCGGAGGCTACATATTACTTTTACTATAAGAAATCCTAAAAGGAGTGAAATGAAAAAATAATTGATAGTAACCCAAAACTATATGAAGAAATAAAGAACTCTGGCAATGGAAAATACATAATGAATATTAATGCAATTAACATAATTTTGATTTGTAGGTTACTTTTATTTTTTACATAATTTAAAAGACAAATACATAAAACCAAAGTTATAAAATATAATAATGTGAAAAGAATGATAATGTAATTTGTCATACAACAATATAGAGAGGGATAGAACTGCTCATGGGCAATGTTTTTGTATTTTTTTTAAAATAAATTTACTTATTTATTTTTACATTGCAAGTTCCTGGGTACATGTGCAAGATGCGTAGGTTTGTTATATAGGTAAATGTGTACTATGGTGATTTGCTGCACCTATCAACCTATCACCTAGGTATTAGGACCCAGTATGCATTGGTAATTTTTCCTGATGCTCTCCCTCCCCACAATACCCAACAGGCCCCAGTGTGTATTGTTCCCCTCCCTGTGTCAATGTGTTCACATTGTTCAGCTCCCACTTATAAGCAAGTACATACAGTGTCTGGTTTTCTGTTCCTCTGTTAGTTTGCTGAGGATAATGGTTTCCAGCTCCATCCATGTCCCTGAAAAAGATATGATCTTAATCATTTTTATGGCTGTATAGTATTCCATGGTGTATATATACCACATTTTCCTTATCAAGTCCACTGTTGATGAGAATCTACATTGATTCCAAATCTTTGCTACTGTGAATAGTGCTGCAATGAACATATGCATACATGTATCTTTTGAATAGAATGATTTATATTCTTTTGGGTATATACCTAGTTGCATTAGCCTGTTTTTACCCGCTGATAAAGACTAGGAATGTCTTAGGTATGAAAGAAGTTTATTGGATTTACAGTTCCACTTGGCTGGGGAAGACTCACAACCATGGGGAAAGTGAAAGACACATCTCACATGGTGGCATATAAGAGAGCTCGTGTAGAAAATTCCTTTTTTCAAACCATCAAATCTCATGAGACTTATTCACTCTCATGAGAACAGCCCAGGAAAGACTTGCCCCTATGATTCAATCACCTCCCGTGGGGCCACTCCCATAAAACATGAGAATTCAAGAAGAGATCTAAGTGGGGATACAGCCAAACCATATCATTTTGCCTCTGGCTCCTCCCAAATCTCATGTCCTCACATTTTAAAACCAAAAATGCCTTCCCAACAGTCCCCCAAGGTCTTAACTAATTTCAGCATTAACTCAAAAGTCCACAGTCCAAAGTCTCATCTGAGACAAGGCAAGTCTCTTCCATCTATAAGCCTGTAGAAACAAAAGCAAGTTAGTTATTTCCTAGATACATTGGGCTACAGGCATTGAGTAAATATAGCTCAAAATGGGAGAAATTGGCCAAAACAAAGGAGCACCAGTCCCCATAGAATTTCAAAATCCAGCAGGGCAGTCACATCATAAAGCTATAAAATTTTCTTCTTTTACTCCATGTCTCACATTCAGGTCACGCTGAGGTAAGAGGTAGTTTCCTATGGTCTTGGGCAGCTCCACTCCTGTGGCTTTGCAGGGTACAGCCTCCTTCCCACCTGCTTTCATGGGGCAGCTTTGTATGTCTGTGCTTTTCCACAGGGTGGGGTCATGGCCCACCCAGGAGCTGGAGTGGCAAGGGGCACAGGAGCTCCTACCCCAGCCAAAGGAGGTGGTGGGTGATTGTGCCACCACATCCAGAAAACCACACTTTTTTCATAGATCTGTGCAACTGGCAGATCAGGAAATCTCCTCTTGAGCCTGTGTCACTAGTGCCTTAAATCTAAAGCACAGAGTTTTGCTGTCACTGGCAGCAGGCTGGAGACTGCCTAAGATTCATTTTAGCCAGCAACAGCCTGATGGAAACTGCCTAAAATAACTTAGTTCCTGGAGGGATGGGCAGCTGCCATCACTATGGCTCCAGTCTGCTGTTTCCCCTCCCAGTGCTGGAGAGATCGAGTAGTTTGGACCAGTAGTTTGTACCAGCTCCATGATACAGCACAGGAGCTGTGGCAGGTCATGGTTATGCTGCTTTTTTTGGTGGGACCAGAACAATTCCTCCTCACCAGGTGGGGATTCCTGTGGGAATTTCAGCAACTCTAGCCAAGGGTTTACAGACAGAACTCTGTCCTCTCTGAGATGAAGTCCCTGAGGTGAGGGGCCTGGAAAGCCCCTGTAGAGAGAGATAGGCATGGTCTCCATGGTTCAGTGCACTTAGTCTTTCCTGACCGCTGGCTCAGAAATGTCCGGACAGTCCAGACAAGGGGGGATTTCTTCCAGTGCAGTGCACCTGACCCACCAAGGGGTAGCCAGAGTGCTTTGTTAAGGGGGTTGTCCCTGATTCCATGTCTCCTGACTGAGTGAGACCCCCCAGTAGGGGTTGCCAGACACCTTATACAGGAACATTCCCACAAGCATCAGGTTGGTGTCCCTCCAGGTTAACCATTTTTGCAGTTCTGCAGCCTCCATTGGTGACACCTCCAGGTGAGAGAGGGACCCAGGTAAACATGGTCTAGAGTGGATCCCCAGAAAACCACAGCAGCCCTAGAAAGAAGCCTTACTGTTAAACCCAAACAAAAAGCATGACAACATGAACCAAAAAGACCCCACAAATGTCCCATCAAAGGTTAGCTTCCTTAAAGATCAAAGGTAGATAAGCTAATGAAGATGAGAAAGAATCAACACAAAAACACTGAAAACCCAAAAAGCCAAAGTGCCACTTCTGCAAATAATCACAACATCTCTACAACAAGGACACAGAACTGGGCTGAAGCTGTGATGAATAAAGTGATAGAAGTAGACTTCAGAAGGTGAATAATAACAAACATCACTGAGCTGAAGGTGTATGTACTAACCAGAGCCAAAAAGCTAAGAACCCTGATAAAACATTACAGAAGCTGTTAGCCAGAATAACCAGTATAATAATGAAAATAAATTAACTGATGGAGCTGAAAAACACAACTTGAGAACTTTAAGTGCAACCACAAGTATCAATAGCCACATAGAACAAGTGGAGAAAATAATCTCAGAGCTTGAAGACTATTTTGCTGATATAAGACAAGCAGAAAAGATTAGAGAAAAAAAGAAGGAAAAGAGCAAAACCTTTGAAACTATGGGATTATGTAAAAAGGACTAAACCAATGACTGATTAGGGTAGCTGTAAGAGAGAGGGAGAATGAAACCAAGTTGGAAATCATACTTCAGGATATCATACAGCAGAACTTCCTCAACTTAGCAAGACATGCTGACATTCAAATTCAGGAAACTCAAAAATCCTGGTAAGATACTCCATGAGAAGTTCAACCTCAAGACACAAAATTACCAGATTCTACAAGGTCAAAATGGAGGAAACCATGTTTAGGTTAGGTCACAAATAAAGTAAAGCCCATCAGACTAACAGTAACCCTCTCAGTGGAAACCTACAAGCCAGAAGATAATGGGGGCCAATATTTAACTCTTTTAAAGAAAAGAATTTTCTTGAAGATTTTTGCATCAATGTTCATCAACCTGAAATTTTCCTTTTTACTTGTGTCTGTGTCAGGTTTTGGTATGAGAATGATGTTGGTCTCATAAAATGAGTTAGGGAGGATTCCCTCTTTTTATATTGTTTGCAATAGTTTCAGAAGGAATGGTATCAGCTCCTCTTTGTACATCTGGTACAAATTGCCTGTGAACCCATATGGACCTGGACTTTTTTGGTTGGTAGGCCATTAATTGCTGCCACAAATTCAGATCTTGTTATTGGTCTATTCAGGAATGAAGTTGGCTTCATCCCAGGGATGCAAGCTTTGTTCAACATACTCAAATCTATAAATATAATCCATCACATAAACAGAACCAAAGACAAAAACAAAATGATTATCTCAATAGATATAGAGAAGGCCTTTGATAAAATTCAACAGCCCTTTGAACACATGGAGACAGGGAGGGGAGCATCACACACTGGGGTCTGTTGGGGGGGAAAGGGAAGGACAGCAAGGGAGTGGGGATGTCAGGGAGGGATCACATGGTGAGAAATGCCAGTAGGTGATAGGGGGATGGAGGCAGCAAACCACATTAACCATGTGTGTACCTATGCAACAATCCTGCATGATCTGCACATGACCCCAGAAGCTAAAGTACAATAAAAAAAAGAGGTAAAAAATTAAATTATCCTGGTAACTGATGATATAATCTTATATCTAGAAAACCTTTAAAAAATCCACCAAGGAACTCTTAGATTTGTTAAATGGACTAAGTAAAGATTCCAGATATAAAATCAATGTACAAAATAAGTAATGTTTCAATACAACAAGAATGATGTAGCCGAGAACCAAATCAAAAAGGCAATTCTGTGTATAATCACTCAAAAAAAATATACCCAGGAATATATTTAGCCAAGAATTTGAAAGATGTTACAACAACAAAAACAATGACAAAAAACCCTGCAAAACAGTGACAAAAGAAATTGAGAGGACACTAACAATTGAAAAAACATTCCACATTTATGGATTGAAAACTTTAGTATCATTAAAATAACCACATTGCCCCAAGGAATGTATAGATTCAATGCAATCTCTATAAAAATAGTAACATCATTTTTTACAGAATTAGAAAAAAAAATCTTAAAATCCATATGAAACTAAAAAAGAGCCCAAATTAGCAAAGGAATCCTAAACAAAAAGAACAAAGCTGGATGCATCACATTACCTGACTTCACATTATACGACAAGGCTATAATAACCAAAAGAACACGTTACTTCTATAAAAACAGACACATAGATTAATCATAGAAGAATAGAGATGCAATAGATACAGCCATATTCTGAGAGCCAACTGATCATTGGCAACATCAGTGAAAGGGTACAATGGGGTGTACTCTTTTCAGTAACAGTGCTGGGAATATTGGATAGCCATATGCAGAAGAATAAAACTAGACTCTTTTCTTTTTTAATATATATTTTATTGTGTTTTAGGTTTGGGGGTACATGTGAAGAACATGCAGGATTGTTGCATAGGTACACACATGGCAATGTGGTTTGCTGCCTTCCTCCCCATCATCTATATCTGGCATTTCTCCCCATGTTATCTCTCCCCAACACCCCACCACCTGTTGCCCCTCCCCTAGTTCCCCTCCACAGACCCCAGTGTGTGATGCTCCCCTCCCTGTGTCCATGTGTTCTCTTTGTTCAACACCTGCCTATGAGTGAGAACATGTGGTGTTTGGATTTTCTGTTTGAAATTCTATTCTTTCTGTGGCCAAGAAGTATATTATTGTATGTATGTATACCACATTGTCTTTATTCAATTATCCATATTAATTTTTTATGTAATGATTTTTTTTCTCCTTTGAGTAGTATATTAGTCATTCTCTCACTGCTGTAAGGGTATACCTGAGACTGGGTGGTTTATAAATAAAAAGAAGGTTAATGGGCTCATAGTTTCACATGGCTGGGGAGGCCTCAGAATCATGATGGAAGGTGAAGGAGGAGCAAAGGCACATTTTACATGGTGGCAGGCAAAAGAACGTGTGTGGAGGAACTGCCCTTTATAAAACTATCAGATCTTGTGAACAGTCACTCACCGTTGTGAGAACAGCATGAAGGTAACACCCCTCATGATTCAGTTACCATTCACCAGGTCCTTCCCATGACACAAGGGGATTATGAGAACTAAAATTCAAGATGAGACTTGTGTGGGGACACAGTCAAACCATATTAGGTAGCTAGCCATTAGATAACCAGTACATGTGTGTGTATACACACACACACACATATACACACACATGCAAATATATACATACACATATATGTAAACACATGCACTTAAAATATGCTAAACCTGATGATTTTGAAAAGGTGAATACTACTTAGCCACAAAAATATATATGTATATCTTATCTACATAGCCACAAAGAGATGTGTGATATATATGTACAAATAAAAAAGTGATAAAATTAAATAAGAATAGATATGATATATAATCACATATATGTATTTATACAAATATATACAGAAGCATATAGAAATATAAATTCATATGTATAAAATAAATATAATCCAATAAAAACACACAAAGTACCCACATAGAGTCACACATACAAATGCACCTACACTTACACTAGGGACCATTGGGCCCTCTTCCAACCTATTGTCAGGAAAGGGACACCAAAGGTCCATTAGAGGCTTTTATTGCTAGTTCCAGGGTTCTACACGCTTGTGACAAAAACCAGGCCAGTAATTTTATCGGATCCAGTAATAGTTCTAACACCCTCAGGGAATTCTGTATACTTTTCATTGACCTTTAAATCAGGATTGGTGCAT
Source organism: Cheracebus regulus (assembly GCA_963574635.1). Taxonomy (NCBI): domain Eukaryota; kingdom Metazoa; phylum Chordata; class Mammalia; order Primates; family Pitheciidae; genus Cheracebus; species Cheracebus regulus. Next base: position 58,029 of record CAUYQU010054594.1, on the reverse strand, counting down.
TTACAATGGGTGGAGAAGAGGCTTTCCACCAGAGGCAGCAAGGCTATGTTTGAGTCCTCAGGAGAGTTTAAGGGCGACACAAGTTTGGTTTGTGGGATATAGTACAAAGGATGTAGAATATGCAGGCCATAGTAGGGCTTCCCTGATGGCCATTGAGGTCTTTGAGTGCTACAACAGAGGTACCAGATGCTGAAGGTTACCCAGTCCTGCAGTTAGCCTGTTCTGGCCATCTCATTTAAATTTAGCCAAACTAAAGACAGGCTGGCAGAACACCTGAATTAAAAACAGCTGAGACACTAGGTGGCTGAGGCCTCTTGGACAAGTATGAGGAGCATGGAAAAAATGTGTCTGGTGTCACAAACTCTTCGGAACTCCAAAGTAGGTGGCAAGAAAGAAAACCTGGGTACAAAACACACTGTTGAACACTACCAGCCCAGGTGAGTCGATGATGCCATTTAACAAGCTAGTGCCCATTTTGTGCTGCGATATATCTTTATTTGTTCCCTCTATGGATAAAATACCAGACTGACAGGTTATATCTAGATATATTTGGGAATATACACATTTATGTATATATGTATAAACATGCATAGATGTGTATATTTCCAAATATACAATGAGATATGTAACATCTAAATATATGCATCAACGTATACAAAAATGAAAATGAAAACACATGTATTTATACTGAAAATAATAAAAAATAAAATTAAAGCTAGCTATCCAACACTTGTCAATGAAGGATAAACTCTATACTCCACGAGAAGGATGACCTGAACTTCTGCTTTGAGACCTGTACAAGCTTGGGACTGTAAAAGTATTAATTACAAAACATTTGGAAATTATGTGAATTGTGCTAACATTGGTGGAATGGCTCTCTCTTTTCAAATGTATAGAATTGTATTAGGATACATATCATGAGAGGTACATAGCAGTCAATGTATCAAACAAATGTCCTATTAATGAAGGTGGTTTCAATGCAGTGTTTCTGAAGAGATTAATGGTCTTGCATTCTCACAAAACAAACTCAACATGCCTTTGTTTTTTCTTAATCCAGTTTTTCATAGTTTGAAATGTATTTATATGGTCAATACATTTTGTTTATATATTTTTCTATACATATAAACATGTAAATATATGTAAATATAGGAATTCGCATGCAAATAAACTTGTGTATTAAATACACATATTATTTGAAAACATTGCTGACCACCAGAAACAATTCAAATATTTTCATCACATTTTCTTTACCATTGTTTTGCTATTTTTAAATTACATAAATGAAACTATAGAATTCAACACCCGCCTATGAGTAATAACATGCGGTGTTTGGTTTTCTGTTCTTGCTTCAGTTTGTTGAGAATGATGGTTTCCAGATTCATCAGAACACATGGACACAGGGAGGGGAGCATCACACACTGCGGTCAGTTGCCGGGAGCTAGGGGAGGGACAGCGGGGGTTGGGGAGGGTGGGGAAGGATAATGAGGGGAGAAATACCCGATAGAGGAGATGGGGGAATGAAGGCAGCAAACCACCTTGCCATGTATGTACCTATGCAACAATCCTGCACAATTTGCCCATGTACCCCAGAACCTTAAGTACAATTTTAAAAAAGAGAGAGAAAAAAAGAAAATATAGAATTCTTGAACATAAATGCAAAAACAAAAAATATGTCTGAAGTTAAACCTGATGATTTTGAAAAGGTGAATGTAGTTATAATGGAGTCCTCTCAAATTGCTAGATTTAAAAAAGAGGATTCAGAATCAGCCAGTTGGTCTGCCTGCAAGTCTGGAACTAAGGTAACTAAGGAGTGCTGTGGAGGCAGTTTTGCTAAGATCTCCAAGAAGCAGGAAGAAAAAGGCAGTATGTAATGAGAGTATTTGGAAAGAAAAAAGCCAAGAAAGTAGAGATAAAGCATATATAACATTTCTGAGAAATTTCTAGTTAGATTCAGTGTATCTTAAGGAATGGCTCATCTCTGCCCTTATACTCTAGGAGCTACCTCTCTGAGCATAATACTTTTTCCACTTTTTTGGTTAAACCGGCTGTAGTATGTTTCTCAAATCTTTAGCCACAGGAGTCTAAATAAGAAGTGACACTTTTCAAAGTAATAAATTATGAATGCCCTGGAAAACTCTTGCTTCTTTGTATGCTCTGTGATTTGGCCTTCATGATTCTAGGATACTTCTTCCCAGGAAGATTCAGCTACTTTGAATGATCAACAGTAAGATAATTTCAAGCTTACTTCAGAAACTAAAAAATATTATGATTTAAAATGAAATATTAGCACAACGGCATGTACTTTGAGTAGCTATAGAATTGCTGATGTGGGCTCATGGGCTCTTTACTTTTTGCCACCCAATTCAGTAATAAAATGATGAGGAAAAAAATAAAGTGATAGGAAGTATAAAGTAATACACTCTGAGCACCTATTTGCTACTAATCTTCCACTGGCTTTCTCTCAGTAAATCAACAAGAGTACTGTATTAGCTCAGTATCTAAAGGTTACATTCTAGCATATAATGTTTAAGTTAAAAATCTTCTTGAGTTTTCTATGTCATCCCATAGGACTTCAAGATAACCAGGAAACTGGCAGGAAATTTACTACTACTGTGATTGCTGAGTATGAAAAGAAAACAATAAAAACATCAACAAAACATGGTACTGGATGGCATCTTTATAACATGGCTAATAAAGATGATTTCAAACAGCCTATTGACTTTTTCTAAGGCTAGAACCTAGAGTAAATATACAATTTAATCTTGCTTTATCAGTTGAAGGCATTTTGCTTTTTTAGAATTATGATATTATTAATGCTGTTAAAGATATGGCCTACCCCTGCTTTCAAGTTTTAAAGCTCAATTAAGTTTGGCTTTATTAAATGTGGTGAGCTTCCAATGAATTTTTCAAGTAAATGAGAGTGATTGAGAGATTAGAGATGAAAGTTTGGATCTCCGGTTACAAAATTGAAAGAAATAAAAATGTGGAACCAAAGAAATATGACAGTGATGCTTAGCAAATATAAGCTTCAAAATATAACCCTCACTAAACATTTCTTAATATATTTTATAAAATTCTTCTATTTTGTTTAGGACCCAAGTAGCATAATTTTTTCGGATTCATGGGAAATATTCAGTGAATAAACTAAGCAGCCAGTGGAAAGGAATAGCTTTTTTTTCATTTGTTTGATGATTTTGAAGAGGATATTCAAAAGATTTGTTTATCAGATATTTATTAAATGCTGAATACCTATCAAATATACATTGTTTTTAGTGACAGAAGGTATTATAAATATCTAGCCCATATTAAAAACATATTGATCTGCTGTATAGAAATTTCTCTAGTGATATATTCTTATCCTCAAAGGCATCATAAAGGAGAATATTATAAAGAAAACACATCAATGTTAAGGATATCTAAATAAATAGAAATATCATGGGTGGATGAGTCCTCTCAAACTGACACAAAAATTAACCTATATTTTATAAAAATAACTCAGCATATTTTTCATAATCCTAAGATTTATTTTCTTATTTTATGACCTAACTTGAAATAGCCTGAAATATGATAAAGAAGATCTACGTAAATACAGAACACAGTTGTCACAGATAAACAGTGAAACAATAACAAAGCCTAAACACTCTAGATTGTCTTGAGAAAACAGTTCATTGAGATAAGAGAAATGGTAGAGATAATGGATATATAAGGTCAAAAATCATTGTTTTGGGGAGGAAGGTCTGAATAATAGGGGAAGATATCATACTTTCTCTACCATTATGCACATGTGAAGGTACTGATGGTGGTCATGAGGGAGCATGTAGTTTGCTGTTTTATAGTGTGGAGAAGAATGTAATAATGCTCTTCTCTTCATTTGCCTAAAGTATGTTTTAATTTTACTATGCAAAACAATCTTGACAATTTAACATTCTAACTTGAGCTATACCTCTGCTTCCCTGACAAGCTTGAGCCAAGCACTTCTCCTTCCATTGAATTCTTCAGCATTTTCTGTCCCGATTATTATTTGATAGACATCATACACTGTATCTTGGTGAAAATTACCTTAACTGTGTTTGTGCTTTATTGTTTCCACTTATACTATGCTATACAACACTTCTGAGTAATCACATGGTTTAATATTTATAATACATACTTTATATCATAATCAAACAGTAATTATTTTATGAATATATAAAATAATTGATATTCCTTGTTGTTTCAACAAGAGTTTGGGATTAATAGATGACTTCTGAAATCTTTTCCCTGTCCAAATTTTTAAAGATATTATAACTTCACCGAATAGTATTTGTCGGTTTTTATAATTTTTATTCTAATTTTCTAGAGAAGCATTTAACCTTGAAATTTGGCAAAACTGTATATAAATAAACCATAAATTTAATTTTGTTACTTTTTTATATTAGATGAATAACTTCAGGATCACTCTGAAAATTTACGGGAGCTCTTTTTCTCTGTAGTAATATGCTTAGGTTGTGTTCATCAGATTCTGACCCCATAATTTTAGTACAATCCAGTTCCCTTGGATTATGTCTTCCTCTATTAATAACAGTCTCATGATCAGACATACCTACTACCTCAGTTTAGAACTGTTCCCCTCTCTCACACCCCCTCCTTGGCCAAAAAGAAAAAAAAAGTATCGCATAGGAATAAAAAGGGAAGGAAAGAAGGAAGGAGGGAAGAAAGGAAGGAAGCAAGGGAAGGAGGGAGGCTTCTTATAAATGGCATCCATGAAGCATATAATCTTCCCAGAAGCAACAAGCTGCTTTAAAGAGGAAATAAAATCCAAATCAAGCAACTTTAAATTTGAGGATATTTGTAGCTCCATGATTTTCTCATTTTTCTTTTGCGAGCAAAAAATTCTCAATGAATTTGCACCTGCCAAATCACATAGTGCAAAATTCATTCAGCATGTCATTCTGTGTCCACAAAGAATCAGGTTATACATTTCAGTTATGTTACAGTTTAAAGATAATATTGCTGATATTAGAAGTGCCTAAAAAGGCATGAAGATCTCACTCAGAATTTGGAACTGAAAAAGTACAGTATGTATATTATCTATTTATCAATGGACTTTCTACTAGTTATTTGGAGTACAAGCACTCCAAAATTAAAATAATTTTCAAGCATTAGGTTTTGTTATCAGAATTGTATTATCCACTACCTTATAGCTTATATTTTGTAATATAAGACACGTATCCCTGATAGCAACCACACTAAAGACATTTTCCATGAAGCAGAGATTTGTCTCCTTTAATATCTCAGATACTTTGGGTGCAGGGAAAATTATATTATCAATTTTGTGGAAATTTCCCTGGGACATGAACACATAGTAGCCCGATACTTAGGATTATAAATGGTTTACATGTCATACTGTTTTCACTTTATATTTTAACTCACCCCACTTCCAGGTCACCTCACACAGCTAAAAGCACCAAACTTACCCTTGCCTTTCCCAAAGCCTGTGAAACTGACCTAGTTTGCTGAATATTTATGGAATATTACAACATCTTCTTTGGATGCTATTTTTTCTGATGTTTCAGTAGCTAATGTAACTATTTGTTTCATAGTAGAGGAAGATTAATAACAGATGTGCAGAATATTTTAAATGCAATAACATTCAATGAGTGTGTGTGTGTGTGTGTGTGTGTGTGTGTGTGTGTGTGTGTGTGCATGTGTTTCCTTTCCTGCATTTGTTTCCAAGCTTTCTTACTTTCTATTGGCTTGAAATTAACATTTCAATCTGTGGAATATATGCTGATCATATGGCCCTTTGTCTTGTATTATTCATTTATTTCTAGCACAATACTGTCTGTCATAACAGCATAAAAACAGTGAAATATCTGCCTTGCTGAGGCTTGTACAGATGGAAATGCATTTTTATTATAAAAAATCAGAAGACAAACATTGGTTTTTGATTTGGAGGGTCAGTTACAATCTATGGAATTAGTAGGGTAACGTGCTGAATCACTGCCAGAATAGAAAGTAGGAGATTTTTGAGGCTGATTTTTTCTTTGGTTAAATCTAATGATGTAATCAAAGAGAATGATTCTTCTATATCCCAGACTTCTGCTGCCTTTAGGTCTATGTGTTTTGAAACTTTTTAGAGTTTTTAAAAGTAATTTGTCAGTTTGATGATTTATTAAAAGCAACTGTTAAGCAGGGAAATGCCTGAGGAAGACACTTAGCTGTTTTGGTTCTAGTATGCACTCACTTACTCTTCTCTCTTGAGAAGAATCTTTCTTTCCTGTCTCTGTCTCTCTGCAAACACAAACACACACACATACACACACAGATATATATACACACACACACATATATACATACATGTGTGTGTGTATATATGTATATATACGTGTATATATACACATGCACACACATATACAAACACAACATATGTGCATATTTACTGAGTGTGTGAGTGTGAATAAGCTGGGAATTAGGGGAAAGCTTTGATAACGTAAGAGCAATGAGTTATACATTGGATTGTGTGCCCACAAAAATATGTATGTGTTAATGTCCTAACTGCAAGTATCTCAGAATGTGACATTATTTTGAGATAAGATCTTTACAGAGATATTCCAGTTAAAATGAGTTCCTTGAGGTCATAGGGAGAAGATGGTGATCTATAAGCCAAGGATAGAGGCCTGAAGCAGATCCTCCCCTTACAAACTTTGTGGGGGAACCAATCCTGCTGACATCTTAATTTTGGACTTCCAGCCTCCAAAGCTCTGAGACAATAGGATTCTGTGTTTAAGCAGCCCAGTCTGCAGGACTTTGTTACAATAGCCTTAGAAAACTAATACAATGTCATTTGGAAATAAATAATGCTACTTTGTGATTAGATCAATAGAGAAAAAACTAGAACTTTTCACAAAATTTAGGAGATTATAATTTAATAATAGAAGTAATCATACTCTTCTGACAGGATTACTTATTGTTTAAAATAGTTTTATTTCAAAATTAAAATAAAATAATACAGCATATGACTCATAAGCTGTGCAAGAGTGAAAAAAAATGCCTTACGAAATAAACCCTCATTTTAAATTCTTTGGTTTTTGGTTACCACTTGACAAATGTAGATTTTCTATTTCATTTTATTACAAATAAGGGAGGATTTTGTATTTATATTATTAATTGTATTTCCTAGAAAACCACATTCTAGTTTTTAGTTTTCTGTTAAGATATTGAACAATCTTAGAAAAAGTTTATTTAAGTGTCTACTGTTATCTACAGTCAAGTATTTTAATATACTGGCATTTAAAACATGGAAAGCATAAAGAAATAAAATACTACACATAACTGCCAATAGTTTTGCTAGATATTACTGGAAATAGTTGATATTAACTTGTGCATAATTCACCACATGTAAGTTTAAATTTTGGTGAATAAAGAATGAACTTCTAGGTATACTCTACAAGTAGGCATGTGTTAATCAAGATTCATCAAAGAAACAGAACCATCTCCCCCACCCCACTCTCTCTTTCTCTCTCTCTCTCTATATATATACTTATAAATAAAATTTATATTTTTATATATAATTATATAATTTATATATATGCATAGCAGAACAATCTATATCTATCTATATACATAGATCTCTCTCTCTATATATAGATCTATCTTTCTTCTATCTTTCTATATATATGTATAGAGATGGTTCTGCTATATATGTATATAAAAATTCTGGGTCACATAATAATGGAGGCTGATTTGAGGCTGAGTAATCCCACCATCTGTAGTCTGCAAGTTGGAGAACCACAAAAGCCAATGATATAATTCAATCTGAGTCTCAAGGCCTGAGAACTAGGGTTCAGGGTAGGTGTGTGATAATGGAGGTCCAGGTTTGAGTTTGAAGTCCAGAGAACCAGGAGTGTCAATATCCAGAGGCAGGAGAAGATGTATGTTCCAGATCTAACAGAGAGAGAAAATTTGCCCTTCCTTTATTTTGTTCTATGCAGACCCTGAACAGATTGGATGATGCCCATTCACACTGATGAGAGTAACCTTCTTTATACAGTTTACCAATTCGAATGCTAATCTCTTTTTTAATATTTATTTATAAACAGATTATAGATGTAAGGAAATATAATACAGAGATGATGCTCCCATTCCATTGCAGCCTTTCAAGGGTACATGATGTCAGTATGATTTATTCCTAGATTTGTTAACTTGATCATTTGGTAAAGGTAGTGCATTTCTGTTTTCTTCATTGTAAAATAAGTGTTTTTTATTTCTCATACTCCATTCATTGTAACCAAGTCCTAAAGTCCTGCCTCGATTTAGGGTGGGGTGAAATAAGCTCTATCTGCTCGATAAGAAAATATCAAAGTTCTGTGGTTATATATAAAACACCACAGACATTAATACATTTGTGGAGAGGTATTTTGAGTCCATGAAGATATTCCACTTCTAAAAGTTTCATTCACTGATTTTAACATTTGTCAATAGATTTGGTCTGCAAATATTTTACCATGGTTTTGTCATTATAATTTTCAATTTGCCTTTTTATTTCCATCCTTGTTTATTAAGGTTCTTCTGCAAGATACAATTGTCCCTTATTTATTTATAATTTATATATATATATATATATATATATATATATGTAGTAAAATTGAATATATATCTTAAACTTGGGATTATAATAGAATGTATTATTTATTTTGTTCCTCAGCTTGTTTCATTGCTGGCCCTAGAGAGTTTTTTAAGTTGATTTCTGTCCTTTTGGATACATTCCCAGATACAGCCCCATCCTTTTCTTTTGCTTTTTATTTTTTTAGACTTTATTTACTTGGTGGCCTACAAGATGTCTTGTACTCCAGATGAACAATTTTTCCAAAAAGTAATGGTTTCTTCTATTGGAAATTATCTTTAGAAATCAAAATCTGGGCCCTAGATGTGCTTGTTCCTACTGGAATGTCACAACTTTTAGATCCTATCAGAGGATAGAGGTAGCAAACATAACTACGTATTCTAGTCAGTATCTATACACATATTTTTCTGCTCTACTTACACATAGACTAAATATTTTAAAAGACAAGTGTTCCATAGAATATTTCCAGCTGTCATCTAGCCCCACAAGGTTCATTCTAGACTTCTTTATGCTCTCCTATGTATTTATTTATTTTTTAGCTTATCTCTCTGAAGGTGATATGGTTTGGCTGTGTCCCCATCCAAAACTCATCTTGAATTATAATTCCCATAATACCCACGTGTCATGAGAGAAACCTGGTGAAGATAATTGAGTTATTATTATCCTCATAGGGGCGATTCCTCCATCCTGTTCTCATGATAGTGAGTGAGTTCTCACAAGATCTGGCATTTTTTATAAGGGTTTCCCCCTTCACTGGGCACTCATTCTCTCTCCTGCCACCCTGTGAAGAGGTGCCTTCCACCATGATTTTGAGTTTTCTAAAGCTTCCCTAGTCATGCACGACAGTGAGTGAATTTAACCTCTTTTCTTTAAAATTACCCAGCCTCAGGTATTTCTTCATAGCAGCATGAGAATGGACTAATACACAGTGAAACACCTTACTCCCATTATCTACAACTTACTTATCAGTTCATCTCTACTATACATACATATCAGGTTCACATTGTAAGCTCACATCCTGTAAGAAATAAATTTACCAACTAGAGTACAGTGTGTGTATGTAGAGTGTCACTTTGGGGCCAACACAACTAACAACTATTATAAATCCTCTATTTCTAGTTTTCCCTACTAAAGGCATTTGTTCCAGATGGCATAGCTACAAGAAAAGGGGCTTTATAGCTGCCTCAGACATGATATAAGCAAGGAATAAACCATTATTATTACAGCAGGAGAAGCTGCCATTTTTCTACTATCATAAGTAATGGTATTTGTTTCCTTTTAGAATTATCCAAATAACTGCTGCAAATATTCTTCATGATTTACTTATTGGGGTACAGGGTGAGTGTTATCCCAGATCTTTGTGTTATCTACACTGAGCATCGTTAAACACTGTGCCATGAAATAATCCTTCTGATAACAGCCACTTTATGTAAAATCCTCTTCAATATTCTTAAAGTAGCTCATTTTGTCTCCCAAACTACAGAGGCAATTATTTAGCAGAAAGTTCTTAGGCATTAGAGAATATAAATTAGACCTTGTGCTCTGCTCTAGAAATTGTATTTGACATGTGTTTGGATTAAGATATAAAACTTAAACTGTTAGAGTGTTTTTGAGGATTAGAGGTAACACATATGTAACATTTTTGGCATGGGGCGGGTGTCATGGCCTTATGACTATTTTTAATTCTTATCCTTATTTTCACATTTATATTTTTCTGAGGATACAACAAGAAGCCAGTATTTTCTCAACACCAACTAATTTACTTTGTGGGCTAGGGATTTACATAACTAAAGAATGAATTTCTTCCACAGTAGGCAGAGCCACATAATATATTCAGTAAAGGTATGAATCAAGTACTATAAAAAATTAAGGTCTCAGATGGTAAGGTATCAGCTAAGTAATAATTACTGTTATATTTTAGTTGGAAATTTATAGGGGCATTTATTTGTGTATCCTCATTTGACTGTTACAGTTCCATAAAGTATTATTAATGTTATCCTCTATTAAAATTAAAACAACCCAAGGTGTACATTAAGTAAATAGTAGAACCAGATGTTCTGACTCCAGAACCAGTGCTCTCCTTGGAGTTTACTCTTCCTTTAGGGAAAAAAAATATCCTCAGCCTTACATTTCTTTAAAGTATCATCTGAGAACCAGCCATGCATTTTTCTCCACAGGTCCAGCACAATCAGCATATATACTATGTCTATAGAAACCAGATAACAAACAGATAGAAGGATAATTACCTCTTTTAAATGGTTAATGAATACCAATTATATTTCAATGTTTAAGAAAAGTGAATTTTTAGGACTTCCACCAAAATGGCTGAATAGGGACTGCTCCAGAGTGCAGTTCCCAGCAAGAGCAATGCAGAAGGCTAGTGATCTCTGCATTTCCGTCCAGGTACCAGGTTCAGCCCAATGGAACTGGTTGGATAGGGGGTGTAGCCCAAGGGGGGCAAAGTGAGGCAGGATGGGGCCATGCCTCACCCAGGAAGTACAATGGGCCAGAGGACCCACCCTCCTACCCAATGGAGGTCATCAGGGACTTTTCCAGCTACTCTGGCACTCTGCTTCAGATACTGTGCTTCTCTCACAGTCTTTACAGCCCACAGACCAGGAGATTCCTGCTGAGCTGACAAGTGCCATGGGTTTCCAGCACGAATCTGGGTGGCTATTTTAGCCAGTGCCGTGGGTTTTCAGCACAAATCTGGGTGGCCATTTTAGCTGGTGTCTGGAATGCCTGTGAGGCAGAGCTGCCCATTCCTTTGAAATAAAAGGGGCTGAAGGCAGGGAGCCAAGAGATCTGGCTTGGCAGGTCCCACCCCTGCAAAGACCAGCAATCTGAAACTAACTGGATTGAGAGTTTCCTAGCCAGCACAGCAGTTTGAGCTGGACCTGGGATGGTCTAGTTCCATGGGAGTAAGGGCATCCGCCATTACTGAGGCAGTCTGCAATTACCAAGGCAGTTATAACCTTACCTATGTAAACAAAATCACAGGGAAGTTAACAGCAGCTGGGCAGAGCCTCTGGCAGCTGTGATTAGACTCCCTTCTTGCCGGGCAAGACATCTCTGTTAAAAGGCAGCAGCATGTCAGGGACTTATAAATAAAGCCCCACCTTCCTGGGACAGAGCACCTGGGAAAAGGGGTAGTCATGATTTTCACTGCAGCCAACTTAAATGCCCCTCCCCAGCACCTCTGAAGGGAGCAACAGAGCTCCCAGCACAGCACTTGAGCTCTGATAAGGAACAGACTGTCTCCTTAAGCGGCTCCCTGACCCCGATATATCCAGGAGAGCTCTGGATGACATCTGGAGGGTACCTTTCTAGGACAAAGCTACCAGAGGAAGAAACAGACAACAATCCTTGCTGTTCTGCAGCCCCTGTGGGTGATTCCCAGGGAAGCAGGGTCTGGAATGGACATCCAGCAGTCTTACAGCAGAGGGTCCTGACTGTTAGAAGAAAAACTAAAAAACAGAAAGAAATAGCTTCAACACCAACAGAAAGAATATCAACTCAGAGACCCCATCTCAAAGTCACCAACTTGAAAGAACAAAGTTAGAGAAATCCATGAATTTGAAGAAACCAGCACAAAAAGGCTGAAATTACCAAAAACCAGAATGCCTCTCCTCCTCCAAGGGATCACAACTCCTCACAAGCAAGGGAATGAAACTGGATGGAGAATGAGTTTGATGAATTGACAAAAACAGGCTTCGGAAGGTGGGTAATAACAAACTTCTCTGAGCTGAAGGAACATGTTCTAACCAAATGCAAAGAAACTAAGAACATTGATAAAAAGTTAGACGAAATGCTAACTAGAATAACCAGCTTAAAGAAGAACATAAATGATTTCATGAAGCTGAAAAACATGGCACTAGAACTTCATGAAGCATCCACAAGTTGCAATAGCTGAATCAATCAAGCAGAAGAAAGGATATCAGAGATTGAAGATCAACTCAATGAAATAAAAAGAGAAGGCAAGATTAGAGGAAAAAAAGAATGAAAAATGAACAAAGCCTCCAAGAAATATGGGATTATGTGAAAAGACCTAATCTACATTTGATCAGTGTACCTGAATGTGATGGGGAGAATGAATCCAAGATGGAAAACACTCTTCAGGATATTATCCAGGAGAACTTCCCCAATCTAGCAAGGCAGGCCAATGTTCAAATTCAGGAAATACAGAGAACACCACAAAGATATTCCTCAAGAAGAGCAATCCCAAGGCACATAACCATCAGATTCACCTGGGTTAAAATGAAGGAAAAAAATGCTAAGGACAGACAGGGAGATAGGTCGGGTCACCCACAAAGGGAAGCACATCAGACTCACAGTGGATCTCTCAGCAGAAACACTACAAGCCAGAAGAGAGTGGGGCCAATATTCAACATCTTTAAAGGAAAGAATTTGCAGTCCAGAATTTCATATCCAGCCAAACTAAGCCTCATAAGCGAAAGAGAAATACAATCCTATACAGACAAGCAATTGCTGAGAGATTTCATCACCACCAGGCCTGCCTTACAAGAGCTCCTGAAGGAAGCACTAAACATGGAAAGGAACAACCAGTACCAGCCACTACAAAAATATACCAAATGGTAAAGACCATTGGCACAATAAAGAAACTGCATCATCTAACAGGCAAAACAACCAGTTAGCAAAAAAAGGGCAGGATCATATTCACATATAACAATATTAACCTTAAATGTAAACAGACTAAACGCCCCAATCAAAAGACACAGACTGGCAAATTGGATAAAAAGTCAAGGCCCATAGGTGTGCTGTATTCAGGAGACCCATCTCACATGCAAAGACACACATAGACTCAAAATAAAGGGACGAAGGAAGATATACCAAGCAAATGGAGAGCAATCAAAAAGCAAGGGTTGCAATCCTAGTCTCTGATAAAAAGAGACTTTAAACCAAAAAAGATAAAAAGAGACAAAGAAGGGTATTACATAATGGTAAAGGGATTAATGCAACAAGAAGAACTAATTATCCTAAATAAATATGCACCCAATACAGAAGCACCCAGTTACATAAAGCAAGTTTGTAACAACCTACAAAGTGATGTAGGCTTCCACACAATAATAGTGGGAGACATTAACACTCCACTGTAAATATTAGATCAATCAACGTGACAGAATATTAACAAGGATATCTAGGTCTTGAACTCAGATCTGGACCAAGTGGACCTAATAGACATCTAGAGAACTTTCTACCCCAAACCATAGAATATACATTCTTCTCAGCACCACATCACACTTACTCTAAAACTGACCACATAATTGGAAGTAAAACCCTCCTCAACAAATGCAAAACGACAGAAATCAACAACCAGTCTCTCAGACCACAGTGCAATCAAACTAGAACTCAGGATTTAAAAACTCATGCAAAACTGCACAACTACATGGAAACTGAACAACCTGATCCTGAATGACTACTGGATAAATAATGAAATGAAGGCAGAAATAAAGATGTTCTTCAAAACAAATGAGAATGAAGACACAATGTACAAGAATCTCTGGGACACATTTAAAGCAGTGTCTAGAGGGAAATTTATAGCACTAACTACCCACATGAGAAGCAAGAAAAGATCTAAAATTGACACCCTATCATCAAAATTAAAAGAGCTAGAGGAGCAAGATCAAAATAATTTAAAAGCTAGCAGAAAACAAGAAATAACTAAGATCAGAGCAGAACTGAAGGAGATAGAGAAACAAAAATCCCTTCAAAACATCAATAAATCCATGTTTTTTGAAAAGATCAACAAAATAGATAAACCACTAGCCAGACCAATAAAAAAGAAAGGAGAGAAGAGTTGAATAGATTTAATAAAAAATGATAAAGGGGATATCACCATTGATTCCATGGAAATACAAACTACCATCAGTGATTACTACAAACAACTCTATGCGCACAAACCAGTAAATCTAGAAGAAATGGATAAATTCCTGGACACTTACATCCTCTCATGACTAAACCAGGAAGAAGTTGAATCCCTGAATAGACCAATAACAAGATATGAAGTTGAGGCAGCAATTAATAGCCTACCAACAAAATAAAAGTCCAGGTCGAGATGAGTTGAGAGCTGAATTCTACCAGACATACAAAGAAGAGCTGCTACATTCCTCATGAAACTATTCCAAACAATACAAAAAGAGGAAATCCTACCTAACTCATTTTATGAGGCCAACATCATGCTGATATCAAAATCTGGCAGAGGCACAACTAAAAAAGAAAATTTTAGGCCAATATTCATGATGACCATCAATGCAAAAGATTTCAATAAAATCCTGGCAAACTGAATCCAACAGCACATCAAAAAGCTAATCCATCACGATCAAGTCAGCTTCATCTCAAGGACACAAGGCTGGTTCAACATACACAAATCTATAAATGTAATCCTTCACATAAACAGAACCAAAGACAAAAACTATATGATTATCTCAATCGATGCAGAGAAGGACTTTGACAAAATTCAACAGCCCTTTATGTTAAAAACTCTCAATAAACTAGGTATCAATGGAATGTATCTCAAAATAATAAAAAGCTATTTATGACAATCCCACAGTCAATATCCTACTGAATGGGCAAAAACTGGAAGCATTCCCTTTGAAAACTGGCACTAGACAAGGGTGCCCTCTCTCACCATTCCTATTCAACATAGTATTGGAAGTTCTAGCAAGAGCAATAAGGCAAGAAAAGGAAATAAAGGGTATTAAATTGGGAAAAGAGGGAATCAAACTCTCTGTATTTGCAGATGACATGATTGTATATTTAGAAGACCCCATCATCTCAGCCCCAAATCTCCTTAATATGATAAGCAACTTCAGCAAAGTCTCAGGATACAAAATCAATGTGCAGAAATCACAAGCTTTCCTATACACCAAAAGCAGACAAACAGTCAAATCATGAGGTAACTCACAGTCACAATTGCTACAAAGAGAATAAAATACCTAGGAGTTCAACTAACAAAGGATGTGAAGCACCTCTTCAAGGTGATCTACAAACCACTGCTGAAGGAAATAAGAAAGGACACAAACAGATGGAAAAATATTCCATACTCATGGTTAGGAAGACTCAATAACATGAAAATGGCCATACTGCTCAAAGTAATTTATAGATTCAATGCTATCTTCATCAAGCTACCATTGACTTTCTTCAACAGAACTGGAAAGAAACACCCTAAACTTTATATGGAACTAAAAAAGAGCCCACATAGCCAAAACAATTCTAAACAAAAAGAACAAAGCTGGAGGCATCAAACTACCTGACTGCAAACTATACTACAAGGCTACAGTACTGAAAACAGCATGATACCAGTACTAAACAGAGATATAGACTCATGGAATGGAATAGAGGCCTCAGAAGCAATGCCACACACCAACCACCATCTGATCTTTGACAAGCCTGACAAAAACAAGCAATGGGGAAAGGATTCCCTGTTTAATAAATGGTGTTGGGAAAACTGGCTAGCCATGTGCAGAAAGCAGAAACTGGACCCCTACCTGACACCTTATGCTAAAATTACCTCCAGATGGATTAAAGATTTAAATATAAGATCGAACACCATAAAAACCCTAAAAGGAAATCTAGGCAATAACATTCAGGACATAGGCATAGACAAGGACATCATGACTAAAACACCAAAAGCATTGGCAGCAAAAGCAAAAATAAACAAATGGGACCTAATGAAACTTAAAAGCTTCTTCATAGCAAAAGAAACAATCATTAGAGTTAACCAGCAACCAGCAGAATGGGAAAAAAATTTTGCAAGCTACCCATCTGACAAAGGGCTAATATCCAGAATTTACAAAGAACTTAAACAAATATACGGGAATGAAAACAACCCTATCTAAAAGTGAGCAAAGGATGTAAACAGACACTTTCAAAAGAAGACTTTATGTGGCCAACAAACATATGAAAAAACACTCATCATCACTGGTCATTAGAGAAATGCCACATTGAGATACCATCTCATGCCAGTTAGAATGGTGATCATTAAAAAATCTGGAGACAACAGATGCTGAAGAGGATGTAGAGAAATAGGAACACTGTTACACTGTTGGTGGGAGTGTAAATTAATTTGACCATTGTGGAAGACAGTGTGGCAATTCCTCAAGGATCTAGAACTAGAAATACCATTGACCCAGCAATCCCATTACTGGGTATACACCCAAAGGATTATAAATCATTCTATTATAAAGACACATGCACATGTATGTTCACTGAGGCACTGTTTACAATAGCAAAGACTTGGAACCAACCCAAATGCCCGTCAATGATAGACTGGGTAAAGAAAATGTAGCACATACACACCATGGAATACTATGCAGCCATAAAAAGGGATGAGTTCATATCCTTTTCAGGGACATGGATGAATCTGGAAACCATCATTCTCAGAAAACTGACACAAAAACAGAAAACTGAACACCACATGTTCTCACTCATAAGTGGATGTTGAACAATGAGAACACATAGATCCAGGGTGGGGGACATCACATACTGAGGCCTGCTGAAGTGTGGGGGAGCTAGAGAAAGGACAGCCGCTGGTTGGGGGGATTGGGGAGAGATAACATTAGGAGAAATATCTAATATAGATGATGGGGGATAGATGCAGCAAACCACCATAGCATGTGTATACCTATGTAACAATCCTGCACAGTCTACACATGTACTTTAGAACTTAAAGTATAATTTTAAAAAAAGAAACTGTTTTATAAATACTCTTTAGAAAGCCTCTCTAAAAAAAAAAAAAAAAAAAACTGATGTACTTAACTATGTAAGATGGGAAATTTATACTTGGTGAAGTGATATGTACAAAAATGTTGTGTGAGGGTATATATACACATACACAAAACATTTTATCTGTATATATACACAACACAAACTACATATTGTTGTAAATATATCTATCACTATATAACTACATATATATTTATATTCATTTGTGTATATATATACATATATATTTATATTGGATACAGGGAAAAGGCCATTAATTCCAGATTTACCTTCTGAATTTTAAATAAAGTTAATTTGCATTACCTGAAGCATAACTTAACCTTTGCAAGTATCTAACACTGTAGTCTCCAAATGATGGACTAACAGAAAGCCTGAACAACATTCTTCATTCACTTGGCTTACTCTGGGTGGGTACACACATATGTGTTAACATAAGCATGTACACAGTAATGTTTTTCTAAGTATTCCAGGTACAATAGCTTTGATTAAATAGAATTAAATACTGAGACAAAATACTGTGAAGAAATTTAGAAATATTCCACATTAAAATATCAATGGCAAGAAACAAATGAAAATCACTGTATTTCCAAACATATGGTCAAAAAAAAGAATGTTATTTAAACAGGCTTTTATACATTGGCCACCATATTCAGAAGAAATACAAGAAAAACTACTACTCTAATGCATTTTTCTCAATCATGGTACATTTTTTGACATCCCATCTCTTCTCAAGAGGCTGAATAAAGGACAAAAAAGCATATGGCCAGAAAAGTCATTTTTTTAAGCCTTTCTTGAGTTATGTGGCAAAAAAGTGCAAATATTTCACTTTTGCATCTCCAGAATTTTCTCCAAGTTGACTTATGAATAAAAAGAAGAATGAATTTAAAATTATTACAATGTATTTTTTTATCTTTTAAAATAAATACAACTGAAAAATTAGTGTACTTCTCTGCTTTACGTGGCTGTTCCTTTTAGAAAAATAAAAATTCTAAAAATCTGCATTTCACATGATATCACAGTGAATTTTCTTTCAGTCATTATCAAGCAAAGGGAAACTCTTGGCAATAATTCTGTCTTTTAGTTGTTTGTACTGTCACTGTGATGGCAGCTGAACTTAATATCCCATTTGTTTTCACAGAAATGATGTCTTTTGTACAACAAACTGGCTCAAACTCTGTTTCCCTGCTGTATTAATGTGTTTCTGTTCATACAAAATCCTCATTAATGTGGTTGCTTTGAACATTTCAAGTGTCAGATTTTAGACGCTTATAAATTGACTGCAAATCAAAACATTACATCATGTTGAGCAGGATACAGATAAAAAGAACAGAAACCTGGTTTTAAAATAGTCTATTGTGATATCAGATACATGGCACTGATTTTTATATACCAAAGCAGCACATCACTGCAATAGTAGAAAATGACACTACCAGGACAAGAAGAGGCTTTTTATTTATATCAGAGAAGGAATATGTTCCTCTAGATGTCACAAATTATACAACATTGTCATTAACCATTAAGACACAGTGACCAATCCGAGCTAATGAGCTGAGAAAGAAGATATATCTTTTTTGACTACTTTTATAGCATTTAAATATTTCTTTGTTTAATAAATAAGTGTCCCAAGAAGGCAAAGAATATTGCTTGAAATGTACAGGTGTAAACACAAGAAATATCTTAATAATCAGTCCAAAACACAGGAATGGGTGCCTCCATAAGAATTCCTTTTCTATTTGTTCTTGTAAGTCTGACATAGGCAATCTATCTAAGAGTTTCACAAGTTTAATTGGTGTATTTTATAGCTAGTACTTTCTTTAATGATGCTCAAATTCTACAAATTGTAAATTTGTAGCAAAAGGGAGTAATGGCGAAGATTGTGCCCTGGGAATATCTGGCCACATTAATGAAAGAAGCTTGGTTCCATAAGCAATGTGGATATTGGGCCCATCCAGAAAACCCAAAATAACTTGACATTTGTAACTTCATAGTAACAGTGACATGAACAGATTTTCTAGACCCATTAAAAAAACCTTATTGTTAAAAGAGAAAGAACAGGATAAATGTATTAAAAAATAAAGTGTGTTTGTGTGTGTCTGTGTGTGTGTGTGTGTGTGTGTGTGTGTATCTAAGAAACAGACAGAGAAAATCAATAATATCAGCATCACCACAACAACCTTTTATAGCCACATTTCTCTTTTTATATTGGGAATATTTTGAGGAGACCAAACTTATAATACTACACTTGCAGTCTAAAACAAGAGTGCTTTTAGAACAACTTTCTTTATCTATCTTCACCTTGGATTTATTCCTTGATGAAAGACTATTTTCCTTATCAGCTTGAAAGCTTAAAGAAACAAATTAAACTGTGTGTCTTGAGACAGTGGTTCTATTTTCTTAAATTATTCTTCTTTTATCTGTCACAGTTCACACAATCAGATATCACAAACTGGTAGGCAAATGACTGAATTCAGGCCTTACAAGTCCTTGACTACCAGTAAATTTACTAAAATAAAGCATTCTAATCGTGCATTTTAAAAAATTTATTAAGATGATACTTCTTAGAGGTATATAAAGTACATAGTATAAGAAAATTAGCAGATATAGCATTAAGTTAAAGCAGTTTTACACTGAAATAAATATAATTTACATATAATTTGATGGTTACCTGCAAAGTACATGCCACCCAATTCCTCAGTTTTCCTAAAAAATGTGTATAATTATCATTGTAGCTCATATTTTCATAAAAATTAAAATTTAAAAGCAAAACAAAATGCTCTGCAGAGTCCATACTCAAACTCAATTAACATTAGTAATCATGATAAAGTAATAATTATTTAGTGTTTATTAAGTATTATTTGTTGTTTTCAGTGCTTTACTTAAAATGATTATATTCTAATTAAGACTGTATAAGGCTAATGCTATTATAGTTACAGAATGCAAATGTGAAATATAAAGGTTCATTAAGTTATTGTTGATCATGACACATGTAATACACATTAAAACTAGAAGGAATCATGGAGAATGGGGTATCCATCCCCTCAAGCATTTAGCACTGTATTCCAACAGTTTCGTCATATGCCTCTTTACTGTAGTGCTTATTTCTCTACTACATTCTTTTCCTCCGGAAGTAAAAAAAGTTGCAAAAATGTTAAAGGTTGTCACTTATATTAATGATAATCCCTATTTACAAAACTTAAATTTTACTGAGAAAGATTAAACAACATATAATATAAATCAGATCTTAGAATTGATTTGACAATTAAGATTTAGACACTATGTAATTATTTGTTAATATTTTGAAATATTGCAATAAACCTCTAAGTTCTGCTCCATAATTTATCCATAGATGGAAATGAAAAATTATACAGAGGAGTTTAATAGTGCACTGAGGTTTAATACAGTTGCAGTGACCACAGGCTTAGATCACAAAATCCAATTCTCTTTGACTATGTGGACAGCCTTCTCAAGAACAGTGAGTACAAACAATTCTAAACTGCAAAGATCAGTATATACATCTAAATCTCCAATGCCCGAACATTCATGAACGTTCACATGTTATTCAAGAAAACATGACCTCACAAAACAAACTAAATCGGGCAGAAATGATCAGTCTTAGTGAATATGGATATGTAAACTTTCAGACAGATTATTCAAAATAGTATATTGAGGAATCTTAACAAACTTTAAGATAACACAGACAAAGAATTCAGAATTCTGTCAGAGAAATTTAACAAAGATATTGAAATAATAAAAATCAAGCAAAAATTCTGGAGCTGAGAATTCAATTAACAAACTGAAAAATATATCAGAATCTCTCCATAGCAGAATTCATCAAGCATGCAAAAGATGTAGTGAGCATGAAGACAGGTGATATGAACATACACTGTTAGAGGAGAAAAAATAAAAAAGAATGAATCATGACTACAATATTTAGAAAACAGACTTAAAATGGAAAACTTCAGAGTTACTGGCTTTAAAGAGGATGTAAAGAAATCACAGTATAAAGTGTATTAAAAAATAAATAACATAAAACTTCAAATCTAGTGAAAGATATGAGTATCCAGGTACAAGAAAGTCATAGAATATACAACCCCAATAAGACTACTTCAAGGCATATAATAATCAAACTCTCAAAGTTAAAATATTTTAAAACAACAGATCCTAAAATAAACAAGAGAAAAGGAGCAAATAACTTATAATGGAGCACCAACATGTTTGGCAGCAGACTTCTCGGCAGAAACCTTGCAGGTCAAGAAAAAGCAGGATGACATATTCAAAGTGCTATAGGAAATAATTTTTTAAAACCTTCCAATTTTGAAACTATAATATTACATTTTTAAAAATTATCCTTCAAACATAAAGAAATAAAGACATTCCTAAAGAAACCTGAGAGATTTTGTCAACATCAGAGTTCTTTTACAAGAAATGCTAAAGGGAATATGGAACTAGACCCATATCTCTTGCCATATGGAGAAATCAAATCAAAATGAATTAGGAATTTCATTCTAAAACTATGAAACTATTAGAAGAAAATACTGGGGCAATAGTTTGAGACATTTTACTGGGCAAAGATTTCTTCAGTAAGACCTCAAAAGCATAGGCAACCAAATAAAAAATGAACAAATGGAATCACATCAAGCTAAAAAGCTTCTGCACAGCAAAGAAAACAATTAACAAAGTAAGTTACAACCATAGAATGGGAGAAAATATTTGCAAACTAACCTTCTAAGGGATTAATATGTAAGGAGCTCAAATGCTAAATAGAAAAAACCCCGCAAATAACCAGATTAAAAAATGGACAAAAGAAATGAATGGTCATTTTACAAAAGAAAACATACAAATGGACAACAGTTACATGCATATACGTTCATTGTAACTAACCATCAGAATAATGCAAATCAAAATTACAATCAGGTAACATCCCCTCCTAGTTAAAATGTGTTTTATCCAAAAGGTGGCGATAATGAATGCTGGTGAGGATATGGAGAAAGAGAAACCCATGTATACTGTTTGTGGGAATGTGTATTAGTACGGTCACTATGGAGAACGGTAGGGAGGTTTCTCAAAAACTAAAAATAGAACTACCATATGATCCAGGAATCTCACTGCAGGGTTTATATCCACAAAAAAAGAAATCTGCATACTCATATTTATTGCAGCACTATTCAAAATAGCCAAGATGTGAAAGCAATGTAAGTGCCCATCAATGGATGAATTGATAAAGAAAATGTGGTTCATATACACAATGGAGTGTAAGTAACAGTTCTTAACATACATTTCTACTATATGGCAAATATTTAAACATTTATATGTAGTATGTCTATTGGGCTTAATGTAATTTAATGCAGTCATTGTCCTCCTGCAGAAGAGAATAAAACATCATAAAGTTATCATTTCCTTCTCAGAGTTGAGAGATTCACAAACAGGAGGAACTTTGAACTTGAGCATGCTGAAATCAAGAGCTGTCTACATACTTATTCAACTGTAAAAGAGGGAAATTTTGTGATTTGCAACAATATAAATGGAAGTGGAGGATGTTATGTTAAGTGAAATAAGCCAGGCACAGAAAAACAAATATCACACGTGGAAGAAGTTGAACTCATGGAGACACAGCATAGAATGATGGTACCAGAGAATGAGAAGGGAGGTCCAGAAAAATAGATAAAGGTGGGATAGTTAATGGGTACAAAAATATGGTTAGATAGAATAAATAATGATGTGTTTGGAATCACAACAGGGTGACTATAGTTATCAATAATTTATTATATGTTTCAAAATAACCAAAAGAGTGGAATTGAAATGTTACTAACACAAAGACATGATTAAGATTTGATGGGGTGGGTGTTTCAATTACCCTGTTTTGATTATTACACATTGTACACTTATATTAAAGCATTACATTTCCCATAAATATGTACAACTGTTATGTACAAATAATTAAAAATAAAGAAAATTTAAGAAGTATGGCAATGGGAAAGAATAAAAAGTTTATTTCTTGTAACCTAAAAATTATATTGATAAACCATTTCCATATACATTTACTCCTGAAAACAACCTGCATTATGAGAAGACTTAGATTTAAAAGTGTATCATGTTGACGTCCATACAGGCTTTAAGTTATCAAGTCACAAATTGTGCTACATATCTATTCCAATATTCTAAGTGATAAAATTGAGACCTTAAATTAAGTAATCTTGGGGAGTCCAAAGGTAAGGCAACATCTCAAAAAAATGAGAGAAAGACTCTTTGGCCTGTGTTATCTGAATATATGAGATGATCCATAATACTACTCACAACAATCTTAGATACCCTAATTGCACCTAAGATCTGCAAAATAACTAATTTTGAAACTGCTACAGATTTGGCTCCTAGCAACTATGGAAGAGTTATTTGAAAACAAATGCACGATTAAGCTATGTCCACAGATTCTGGGCTTAAGACTATAGAGAGATGTCTATGTTATTTGTAGGTAATAATTTGGTCATAGTGTGAACATAGGCATATTTTTCCAACTTGTGTAAACTCTTAAAGAATAGCATATTTAAGGAAATTATAATAAATAAATTTTTTAAAGCTGGAAGAAACTAAGATATTAATCTATCTTATCAACTCTCATTTAAGAAGAACAATGCATTGAAATGATAAACACTTTGCTCATGGTTACAGTGAATTAATAGAAGATTCAGGACTAAAAACAAGATGCTTACTTTCCTTATCTATGGTGCCTTTTACAAATTTGCTCATCAATAGTACTCTGCCTTACAAAATTGCCTGAAAGTTTTTATATTACTGTGTTTTCATCTAGACTATTATGCAGGGCTGAGTCAGAATATGTAGAATTCAATATCTCTGTAGTTGCCACCTTAATAATGGGCAGAAGTTATTCTGTAGATTTGATGTAAATCTAAAATCAGCATCTGTAGAAATGAATCTGTTCTAACACAGAAGATTGAGAAACAACAGTGACTGGATAAAATGGAGTTTGGACATATTTTTCACTGCGCATCTACTAGGTTTCCTATGGAGACAATATTTAAGAGAGCTTTTAATTTTTTAGTTGCCAAAAAAATAAGTACATGAGAACTATGGTGTAACTTTATGTATGTTATTTTGTAACTGAAATCCTGTTAAGTCACCATAATTTATTGTTGAGTAATAGTTCTTTTCAATGTACAATTCTACTCTCTGGCAAAATATTTGAACATTTATATGTAATATGTCTATTTGGCATTATTTAATGTAGTCATTGTCATTGCCCTACAGAAGAAAGGAAAATGTCATAAAATTATCATTTCCTGCTCAGAGTTGAGATATTAGCAGACAGGCTGAACTTTGCACTTGAGATTGCTAAAATCAAGAGCTGTATGTAAAAGACAGAACAGCCAATATAGAAATTTGTCTTTTTTTTGAACCAAAAATTTAACTTTGAGGTTTCCTTTTGGTCCCTTTTTATCATTTCTCTTTTTTCTTTTTGTATCATATTTGTATACACTGTGATATTCCCAAATCTATAAATACTCTGAAAAACTATTATGGAAATGTGTTTTTTACATGTATCAACAACAAAACATACAATTTGCCTCATTATTCTTTAATATCACCTTTTTCTATTATTATCATCATTGTTAAATGGCATCCAAATTCACTAACCAGGAAGGGAAGCCCTTGTTTGAGAAATAAAATATTTTTCTTACAAGTAAAATTATCTGTGAATACATCACTGCTTCCTAGGAAACCACAATAATTATCTAGATGGTAAATACCACTGTGGGGCTGGAATGGACAGTGTTGTCATTAGATAAGTTGTATCCTATTAAATAAGTATAATAATTTTTTGAACACTTAAATTAGCACAGTTAATCTAAAGCCACTGATAGTAAAATTTCAGGGAAAGCAAATTGTTAATTGACTGCTAATATTCTCTATATAAACCTCTATGAGGAGAAAAGATAATCCATTATTTAAGACATTTCTAAAAATATTATTTTATTTACTTGGCAAACTAATAAATACATTTTTGTTAAGCCATATAAGTTTCTCTAGTTTAGTAATTCAGTTTAAAATTCACTGTGATCAAATAGGCTTCATTCCTGGGATATAAGATCTGTTTAACATTTGTAAACCAATAAATATGATTCATCACATAAACAGAATAAAATACAAAAACCTTATGATCATCTCAATAGATGCAGAAAAAGCTCCAATAAAGTCCAACATCCTTTCATGATAAAAACTCTCAACCAACTAGGCATCGAAAGAACATAACTCCATGGAACAAATCTGCATATGTACCACCTGAATGTAAAATAAAAGTTAAGTAGCATAAAAAAGAACTCTAAGCTACATTTGTAAGAAGAGTAATTCACTACCCAGAAAAATATCTCATGTTGTAAACACCTGAGGGGTTCTTTCTGTCTGCTGCATAAAGACCACAGCATTGTAGTAAAGAAAGAGTTTAATAGACAACAGGAGGCTGGCTACACCACATGGTTGTACTCAAATCACCAACTCCAAAGCTGATAGGTTAGGAGGTTTTCAATGGCAGTTTGGGGGAAGGGGTGGGGGTGGCCAGGTAACAGGTGCTTGCTGATGATTGATTTGGGTAGAGATGAAATCATAGGGAGTCAAGTCTGTTCTTTCTGTGTTTATGGATTAGGACACTCAAATATTGTTTAAATGGCAATACTCCCCAAATTGTTCCACAGATTCAAAATAATTCCTATCAAAATCTCAGCTGGGTTCTGGCCAAAATTGACAAGGTGATCTTAACATTCTTATGGAAAGACATGGGACCTAGAACAGGCCAAACACTTGAAACAAAAAAAAATTGAATTCAGACATTTCATACTTCCTGATTTCAAAAGTTATAAGAAAAGCAACAGTAATTAACTCAGGACAGTGATAGTAGTATATGGATAGACATGTAGATCAATGGAATAGAATTGTTAATATCAAAATAATCCTATACATTTATCTTAACTTTTGACAATGATGTCAAGACAATTCAACTAAGAATAATCTTTTCAACAAATGGTGTTGGGAAATTGCAGATATCTCTATGTATAGGTAGATATACTTGGGCCCCTACCTCATATAAATATACATTTAAAAAAAAACACTACCTCACACCTTATATAAAATTTAACCCAAATTGTATCAAAACTTATCATGGGTGTAAATATTCCTGACCCTGAATTTGACAAGGTATCTTGGCTATGACACCTAACTCACAAGCAACCAAACGAATATAAAGTTTTACTTTATTCAAAACTAAGTGTTCTTTGCTTCAAAGGACACTCACTACCAACAAACTAAAAAGACTTCCTGCAGAACGGAAGAATGTTTTCAGATGATATATTTAAGAAACTTTATCTAGAATACATAAAAAGATTCAATTCAACAATTAAAGAACAAAATATTCCATAATATAGTAGGCCAAGGTTTTGAATAGACATTCTGCACAGAATATATACCCTATAAGGGCATAAAAAAATCAACATTATTAGTAATCAGAGAGATGAACATTAAAACCACAATAAGATTATTCTTTACACCAACTAGGATGACTAGAATTAAAAAAATACAGAAAATAACAAGTGTAGGGGAGAATGGGGAGTAATTAGCACCCTGAAACATGGCTCTACAGAATGTAAAATGGTGCAGTCACATTGGAAAACAGTCTCAAAGTTCCTCAAGCGATTAAGTATAGTTATTATATGATCCAGTGATTCGACTCTTAGGTATATAACCTGATAGCTAAAAATATATTTTCAACACAAAAATTTATATGTAAATGTTAGAATTATTAACAAACAGGTAACAATTGAAAACAATTCAAATGTCCATAAGCTGATGAATAAAGAAATTGTGGTATATCCAGGAAGTGTAATTTTATTCAGACATAAAAATATTGGAATTTCTAATATGTTACAAATGGGATAAACCTAGAAATCATTATGCTAAGTTAACTAAGCCAGGAACATAAGTTGACATTGTATAGTTGATGTATATGAAATGTCTAGAATAGACAAATTAATAGAGAGAAAGTAACTTAGAGTTTGCCAAGTGGTTAGAGGTAGGGGAGATGGAGAGTGGCTGCTAATAAGAGTGGAGTTTATTCTGAGAGTAATGAGAAGGTTCTAGAAGAAAATAGTAATGGTTATACAACTTTGTGAATATAATAAAAACAAATGAATTATATACTTTAAAAGAGTAAATTTAATTTCATGTGAGTTACATATCAATTTAAAAACATTATCATTTGCAATCAATTCAAAGAAAATGAAATTTTTACTTACAAACTTAATATAATATGCCTAAATCTGTATGTTGAGTGACATAATGCTGATTTTAATACCATTTAAGAAGTTCTAAATAAATGGAGACATATCAAAATTATGCTTTGGAAGACTCAAGATAATATCAACATTGATTCTTCTCAGTTTGATTTATAAATTTAATAACATTTCTATCAAATGCTAATATAATATGGGGGTTCAGGTTGCCCTCAGCTCCCCTGAGAGGGCATTTCTCCAGGTTCTTGGTCACCTGCCCTCTCAAGAATGAGAAAGGGGACCATGGCACAGTGTACAGCAAATGCTGGACTCAAAAGTGTTTGTAGAAAGTGATTTATTTAAAGAGAGAGACAGAAAGGAGAAGGAGAGAGAAAGAAACAGCTAACTTTCACACTGAGTGAGAGAATCCAGAAAGATGGAATCCAGGAGCTGAAAGCAGCTTCCATGAGAGTGTTAGGGAATAGAGAGAGATGGCATTTAGGAGGAGAAGATAGGCTTCCATGAGAGAGTGTGGAAGGGGACTCCAGAGGGGAAATCCAGGAGAGAGAAAGACGGCTTCCATGAAGGGAGTGTTCCTGGAAGGGGACCTAATGTGGAGTCCAAAGGGGTGTGGAAGAAGGGGGCTTTTAACCTGGGAGGAACCCCCACCTTCTCTAAGACCCCTGGCCAACGAAAGGAGTTCCTTAGAACTTCCAATGGAGTGATTGACTTTTAGTTTCTTCCTGAGCCCCAGAAATTCAAACATAAACCATTAAATCTCCTGGATGGAGAGAGATGGGAGCAGGGCATGGTGCTGGGAAATACTTGCCCTTAAAACTACGCCCACTCCGTGGACCCGGAAAGAGAACACATTCCCTTACTAACACAGTGTTTGATAGAAAAGGGCTAAATTTTACATGAAAGCGAATAGCTAAAATGTATTAATAAATTGCAGGGAATAATTTTCCCCAATATGGTTGGCCCTTCATTTCCGCAGATTTAGCATCCATGATTCAACCAACCACAAATCAAAAATATTTAGAAAACAAAACACAGCAATACAAAAAAATACAAATTAAAAAGGTATAACAGATATCTACATTGTATTAGATATTATAAGTAATGTAGAAATGACTTACTCTTTTACTTTTATTATTTTTTTAAGTTCCAGAATACATGTGCAGATTTGTCACATAGGTATACCTTGATAGGTGCCATGGTGGTTTGCTGCACCTATCAACCCATCACCTCAATTTTAAGTCCTTCATTCTTTAGCCATTTTCCTGATGCTCTCCCTCCCCTTACCTGACCCTGATAGGCCCCAAGGTGTTTTGTTCCCCTCTCTGTGTCCATGTATTCTCTTTGTTCAACTTTGACTTAAAAGTGAGAACACATGGTGTTTGGTTTTCTGTTCCTGTGTCACGTTTGCTGAGAATGGTGGCTTCCAGCTTCATTCATGTCCCTGCAAAGAACATGATCTCCTCCTTTTGTGGCTACATAGTATTCCATGGTGTATATACATGTACCACATTTTCTTTATCCAGTCTATAATTGATGGGCATTTGGGTTGGTTCCAAGTCTTTGCTATTGTGAATAGCAGTGCAATAAACATACATGTGCATGTATTATTATAATAGAATAACATATTACTTTGGGTATGTACTCAGTAATGGAATTGCTGGATCAAATGGTATTTCTAGTTCTTGATCCTTGAAGAATTGCCACACTGTCTTCCATAATGTTTGAACTAATGTACATTCCAATCAACAATGTGAAAGCATTCCTATTTCTCCACAGCCTTGCCAGAATCTGTAGTTTTTTGACTTTTTAACAATCATCATACTGACTGCTGTGAGGTGGTATCTCATTGTGGTTTTTATGTGCATTTCTCTAATGATCAGTGAAGTTAATCTTTTTTTCACGTTTATTGGCCATATAAATGTCTTCTTTTGAGAAGTGTCTTTTCATATTATTTGGCCACTTTTTGATGGGTTGCTTTGTTTCTTGTAAATTTGTTTAAATTCTTTGTAAATTCTGGATATTAAACCTTTGTCACATGGGTAGACTGCAAAAATTTTCTCCCATTCTGTAGGTTGCCTGTTTGCTCTGATGATAGTTTCTTTTGCTGTGCAGAAGTGCATTAGTTTGATTACATTTTATTTGTCAATTTTAGCTTTCATTGCAATTGCTTCTGGCGATTTCCTCATAAAATATTTGCCCATGCCTATGTCTTGAATGATATTGCCTAGGTTTTCTTCTAGGATCCTACGATTTTGTATTTTACATTTAAGGCTTTAATCTATCTGCAATTAATTTCTGTATAAGATGTAAGAAAGGAATCTAGTTTCTGTTTTCTGCATATGACTAGCCAGTTTTTCCAGCACTATTTATTAAATAGGGAATCCTTTCCCCATTGATTGCTTTTGTCAGCTTGTCAAATGTCACATAGTTGTAGATGTGTGGTCTCACTTCTGAAGTCTGTATTCTGCTCCATTGGTCTATATGTCTGTTTTAGTACCAGTACCATGCCATTTTGGTTACTGTAGCCTTGTAGTACACCTTGAAGTTAGGTAGCATGATGCCTCTAGCTTTGTACTTTTTGCTTAGGATTGTCCTGGCTATGTAGTCTCTTTTTTAGTTCCATATGAATTTTGAAGCAGTTTTGTTTTTTGTCTAATTCTGTGAAGAATGAAAATGCTAGTTTGATGGGAACAGCATAGAATTTATAAATTACTTTGGTCTGTATGGCCATTTTCATGATGTTGATTCTTCCTATCCATTAGGAGGAAATGTTTTTCCATTTATTTATGTTTTCTCTTATTTCCTTGAAACCTGGTTTTATTTGTACCTTTTCCTACTTTTTTCTTTAGTTTTGTCTGTCTCCCTTATATCAGCAAGGTCATCTTCTATCTCTGATATTCTTCCTTCCACTTGATCTATTCTGTTATTGATACTTATGTATGCTTCAGAAAGTTCTAGTGTTGCATCATTCAGCTCCATCAGGTCATTTATGTTCCTCTCTAAGCTGGTTTTTTTAGTTAGCAGTTCCTCTAACCTTTTATCAAGGTTCTTAGCTTGTTGACATTGGGTTAGAACATGCTCCTTTACCTCAGCAAAGTTTGTTATTACCCACCTTCTGAAGCCTACTTCTGTCAATTCATCATTCTCCTCCTCCGTCCAATTCTGCACCCTTGCTGGAGAGCAATGACTGCAATGCTCCAGTATTGCAATCATTTGGAGGATAAGAGGCACTCTAGCCTTTTGGGTTTTCAGCATTCTTTTTGTTGATTCTTTTTCACCTTCATGAGTTTGTCTAATTTTAGTCTTTGAGGCTGCTGACCTTACATAAGGTGTTTTGGGGGACTTTTTGTTACTGATGCTGTTGTTGCTTTCTGTTTTTCTTCCAATAGTCAGGTCCCTCGTCGGTAAGGCTGCTTTGGTTTGCTGGAGGTTCACTTCGGGCCCTATTCATCCGGCTCACTCCTGCAGCTGAGAATGTCACTCCAGGAAGCTGGAGAACAGCAAAGATGGGTATCTGCTCATTCCTCTGGGATCTCTGACCTCAAAGGGCATTGACCTAATGCCAGTAGGAATGTTCCTGAATATGGTGTCTGACAACCCCTGTTGGGTGGGTCTGACCCAGTTGGGTGGCACAGGAAGTAGGACCCATTTAACGAAGCACTTTGATTGTTTCTTTGTGGAGGGAGTATGCTGTGCTGGGGTGGCTCCCACTTGTCTAGGTTGCCAGGATTCCTCAAAGCTAGCAGGAGGAAAAGCTAAGTCTACTGGTTGGCAGAGACTATGGCTACCCCTTCCTCAAATGGCTCAGGCCCAAGGAGATCAGAGTTCTGTCCTTGAATCCCTGGCTGAGGTTGGAGTTCCTGCAGGAAGGCCCTGCAGCTACGGTGTTGGCTGTTGCCCCTCCCCAAAGAGCTCAGACAGTTTAGACTACAGGCAGCTGCAGCAACGGTGATGGCTGCCCCTCCCTCCAGGAACTTGGCAGGCTTAGGCTGATTATAGCCCAGTGGCTGTTGAGAATCTGCTTGCTCTGTGGTTGAGACCAGAGGCTCTGGTGGTGTGGGCTCCAGAGTAAAAACTTGCAATCCATGGGTTACACAGTTCTGTGGAAAATGCAGTTTTCCAGGCTGGGTATGAGGCGTACTCATTGCCTATCTTGGCTGGGGATCAGGACTCCCCTGCCCTGTATAGCTCTCAGGTGGGCTGTCACAACACACTGCTCTTGCTTCCTCTCCGTGGGTCAGGCCAGCCACATAGGCAGACATAATAACAGAACCCAGATACTTCAGTTGCTTGTGTAGGATTCGTTCGCTGTTTTATTTTTGATTGGAGCCTCTCATCACAACTACTTCTAGTTGGTCATCTTGGCCCCACCCTCCTAGATATGACTTAAAGTATATAAAAGAATATGAGTAGATTATATGTAAATATGACATCATTTTGTATATAAAGGCTTGAGTATCCATAAATTTTGGTATTTGTAGGACATACTGGAACAAATTCCCCACAGATACCAAAGAATGACTCTTTAACCTATTTATGCTGGAGGTTGCAAATTTTGTGAACAATCAGATTATGGCAATGACCTTGAGCAGTAGGATATAAATAACTCCCACAAGCTTAGTGTTCTAGTATTGGAACACTAGGCATAAATGGGATAAGGATAACTATATAGCTATGATAACACTGTAGTTTTAGCACAGGCATAAACACATAGCCCAATGGAATAAAATTTCAAAAATATGCTGAATTCATTTTTGGCATAGGCACAAAAGCAATTAAACGTAGGAACAATGGTCCCTCTAATAAAAAGTAACTCAAAATGAATTATGAACTTATATGTAAAATGAAAACTATGAAAGATTTAGCAAAAATAAATCAGGGGAAAATGTGCAGTTCTAGAGATAGGCAGGTGCATTAGTGCATTCTCACACTACTAATAAAGACTGGGTAATTTATAAAGGAAAGAGGTTTAATTGAGTCACAGTTCAGCATTGCTGGGGCGGCCTCAAGAAACTTAAAATCATGGTGGAAGGGGAAGCAAACACAACCTTCTTCACATGGTGGCAGGAAGGAGAAGCATGAGCAAAAGGACAAGCTCCTTATAAAACCATCAGATCTCCTGAGAACTCACTCACTACCATGAGAACAGTACAGTGGTACTGACCACATGATTCACTTACCTCCCACAACACATGAGGATTCTAGGGACTACAATTCAAGATGAGATTTGGGTGGGGACATGGCCAAATCATATCATCAAGAGTTCTTATATTCAATACCAATAAGATGATTCATAAAATGAAATATTACTATATTGGACTTTATCAAAATGAATAACTTATATTTTCTGAAAGCCTAAGAGAATAAAAATAAAAGCTGCAAATAGGGAGAAAATATTTCCAATCTACATAACTGGCAAAAAACAAGTATTTCAGACTATATAAAGAGCTCTCAAAACTCAACAGTAACAAAACAATCTAATTAAAAATGGGCAAAAGCATGTGAACAGGCATTTTACCACAGAAGGTATGATAACAAAAATTACATAAGTAGATATTTAATATTATTGGATATCAGACAAATACAAATTAAAACTACAATGTGATAATTACATACATATCAGAATTGCTAAAATAACAAAAGAGTGACAATATAAAATGCTGATAAAAATGCAGAAAAACTGGATAATTTATACATTATTGATGAGAAGGTAAAATTAACAACCATTTTGAAATATAGTTAGGTCATTTTCTGTAACACTCAGCAGACAACTGCCATAAAAGCTAGCAGTTGCATTCCTTGATATTTAAGCCAGAAAAATGAAAACCTATGTTCACACAATAACCTTACAAAAATGTTCATAGCAGCTTTATTTCTAATAGATTGAGACAAAAAAACAGCACAGATGCCCTTAACAGGCAAATGGCTATACAAACTGTATATCCACAGCCCTGAGGACAACTCAGAAATAAAAGCAATAGACTTCATACAAATTATCAATTTGAAGGACTCTCCAGAAAATTGTGTTGAATAGAAAACAATTCCTAAAGCATTTATACTGTGAAACTCTACTTATTTAACATATTATATACGATAAACATTTAGAAATTGAGAACAGATTAGCTATTGGCTAAAGTCAGGGACAAAGGTTAGGTAGTGGGAAGGTGGCATACATAGTTACAAATCACAGATCAAAGGATCCTTGTGGTGAAGAAACTGTTCCGTATCTTTATTGTGGTGAATACAAAATCTACATGTGCAATATAAAGTAGAATTGACTATACACACATGCAAATCAGTAGATGTACAACCGTGGAAATCTAAATAATATCATTGTATAGTATCAGTGTCACTATATAGGTTGTGATATTGTACTAGGTTTGTTCAAAACATTAACATTGTGAGAGAGTGAATAAAAAATATATGAGCTTTCTCTGTATTATTCCTTACAATTGCATGTAACTCTAATTATCATAAGTGAAATTCAATTAAAATGTAAAAAGATTTATAAAATTATGTCACGCAAACACTAATCAAAAGAAAGATGATATGCCTATGTTAAACAGACTTCAAAATAAAAAATATCAGAAGAATTAAATAAGGGCTTTGCATAATAAAAAATATAATTACCTAGCAGACATGACAATTCTACATTTGTATGCACCTCACAATAGAACTTCAAAATAATTGAAAGAAATCTAAGGAATTGAGGGAAGAAATGGACAGATTCACTGATTGTTGGAGACTCAACATTCCTCTCAGTAATCAACAAAATAGAGAGAAAATTAGAAGGATATAGGAAATCGGTACAACATATCAATTAACTTGACCTAATTGACATTTATGGTACATTTCACTTAACAGAAAAGTACACATTATTTTCAAGTGCATGTGGAACATTGGCCTCTATAGACCATATCATGTGGTATGAAACACCCCAACAAAATTAGCAAATGAAAACATAGACAGTATGTTTTTGGATCTCAATAGAATCAAACTGCAAATCAATAACAGAAAAATATCTGGATGATCCCCTAGCAACTGGAAATTAGACACCAAGTCTCTAAAAATCTCCAAGGTTGCATAGGAAGTGTAATGTAAAATTAAAAAATATTTTGACTTGAATGAAAATGAAAAAAGCAACATGTATCTTCTTGGATGAAGCTAAAGCACTAGAGAGAGCATATTCTACATGTGAATTCATTTCTTATGTCCTTTAGAAAGCAAGTTTCAAATCAAAGATCTAAGCCATCACACATAAAATTATTAAAGAAATAAAAATTGACCCCAAAATAAGATCAGGGACATAAATAAATGAAATATTTTAAAATCAAAGGAGAAAATAAATATAAACAAGAACTGATTTTAAAAATTTAATAAAATACGTAACATCTAGTCAGACTGACCATGAAAGGGATTTTTTTTAACAATGACAAAAATTATCAATATTTATAAACATTAAAAGGGGAATATTATGAACTACATTGTGCCCACATTTAAAATTTACATGAACTATACCAATTTCTGTAAGACACCAACTACAAAACTGATCCAATAGAAATAAATAGCGTGAGTTTTCCCATGTCTATTAAAAAATTAATTTGTGATTAAATAACTTTCAACTAAAAAAGTTTCTGGTTCAAATGGCTTCACTATGTAAATATTGCCAAATATATGGGTTATTTCAGAAAATCCAATGTGAGGGAATGCTTCTGTATTTATTTTAAGAGATGAATATTATTGCCCTGTTACATTAACCAGAAGCAAGCATTGAAAGAAAAGCAAACTATAGACCAATGTTCTTCATGAGCATAGATAGAAAAATCATCAAAAAGTGTTTGGCAAATTGAATCCAGCAACATATACAAACAACAGAATGTCATTACCAAGTGGAGTTCAGCCTGGGAATGCAAAGCTGGTTCAACATTTGAATTAATCAATGTAAGTCACCCTATCAATAGACTAAGGAAGAAATACAGGATCATCTCAATAGGTATAGAAAAGATATTTCATAATTTTAAATGACTTTCAGTAAAATAAGGACAGAAAATAACTTCCTTAGCCTATTAAAATATACCAATAAAATTATACATTAAACATATGCTAAACTTGATGAAAGACTAAACATTTTTATCCTAAGTTTGGAACAAGTTATGATGTCCTTTCTCACTGTTCTTATTCAAAATTGAACTGGAGGTTCTAATCATAAGTAAGGAAAAGAAATAAAAAGCATACATATTGAAAAGGCCCATTTCATTATGCCTCTGTTAACATATGACAAAACTGTTTATGTAAAAAATCCAAAGACATATACGAAGAAGCAACTAGAAATAATTAGAAAGAGTTTAGCAAGTTTGGAGGATATAATTTACAGAAACCAATTGCATTTCTGTATACTTGAATAGCTACAAATTGAATGTTTTCTAAAAAAGAATAATAAAGCATTACCGAAAAAATACATTCTCAGGGTAATAGTTATCAGTTATAAGTCTAACAAAAATGTCTAAGATTTATTGCTAAATATTAGAAATCACTGATGAAATATTTGAAAACCGAAATAGAGGGATATAAAATGTTCATATATTGAGGACTCGGTTGGCTAAGATATCAATTCTCCTTCAGATGATCTACAAATTTATTGCAATTTCAATTAAAATGTCAGCAGGAATGAGTGAAAAAAATAAAAGATGTTTTAGGATTAGTACAAAAATATTTGACTTCATGGCCTCCTAAGATTTTGAGTATTCTCAGAGGTCATTGGAACACACTTTACAAAACAATACACTAGATTTGTAAAAATATGAATATTTTGAAATAACAAATTTGATCCTTCAGTAATTAGAAATACTAATTTTATTGTACATTACTTAAAGGTATTTAATAATATGGCATAGAAACAAACATAAAACTTCTAATTCTGATTATGCTTTTAAAATCTAGTTGCCGATACAATAATCTCTGAAGAATTATGGTCACTCTCACATGGATTACGGCACCATGTCTCCCTTGAAAAGTCTGACATCTAAAATTTAGTCTATACATAAAAATTTTTTTTGTTTTTTAGAATAATGCATGGCAATGAACTTATTCTCACATTTAACTTCTATGTATTTTATTGGCTCACAGATAACACTTCTTTTTAATAACATAAATCTTCTAAAGAATTTGAAATATCTATTTTCCCCTTGATTATATTGTGGCACATTATTGAGTTGTTAAATTAGAGATCCATCAGATCATACTCTTACTATATATCAGCTGTGTTTCATTAATAAACAAGATCTAAGACTACTCAGATGCTGTGTGTCAATTCTTTCATGAGAAACCTCTTACTGAAAATCAAGCACATTTTTTCTGAAAACTAGAACATAAAAGTAATTATTTTTATTTTAATTTTTAAATTAAGGTGTTTTTTTGGAAACAGTCTCCCTCTGTCACTCAGGCTGGAGTGCAATGGCATGAACAAAACTTACTGCAGCCTCGACCTCCTAGGGTCAGTCTGTCCTCCTACCTGAGCCTCCCATGTACCTGGGACTACAGGCACATGCCACCACACTCAACTATTTTTTGTTACTCTTGTGATTATGTGGCTGTCTGTGAGTTGTGGTTTGCTGCCACTGCCCAGAACCACAAGACAGTACTGTACCATATAACAAAATCCCAGGAAAAGATCATAATTCAAAATTTTAAGAATAACTTCAACTTAATACATACTGCATTTGCACAACTGTAAAGGCAAAAAAATCTCTATGTGAAACCATCATAAATCAAAAATCAGCAGTACTATTTATACATAATATATATAATTTATTAGCAACTGATTTTTGACTCTATAATCAAGAAGTAATTTAGATAATAGGCTTTGAAGGGTTCAAGAAGACAATTTTAAAATACATTTCCAATCAACTTCATTATTTAACCTTTTCAGAGTAAATGAGTTTATGCAAAATATATTCAGGATTCAAAGTTTTTCTACTCATGACTCTTTGTTTAAAGGCAGTAACTTGTGATTACAACAGGATGCCACAGTGAGTGGAGCTGGCCTACTAACATATATACTTATGTTGACATTTACATAGATATAATCAATTTTCTCAGGCAGAAAACATTTGTATGTAAAATGATAATAACTAGAAAAAATAAATTTGTAAATATCAAATCAGAATTAAGAAAGTTTTTTTGTTGTTGTTGATTGACAAATTTCAAGCATTTTTCTATTCTTATCATGGTAAGTTACATTATAATGGGACTCAACAATATTCCACATCATTTTAAATATTTATCAAGTTGTAAAGGCAGTAGAGACTGATAGTCACTTATGAGAACTTGTTTCACTGCAATTACCTGCAGCTCCTTACTTTACTCTCATGGTTTGGTTAATAATTTATAAGGTCTCTTTAGGTGTTGATTTATATAACTTAGCAAGGTACCAGTGGATATCTTAGTATTGCAAAAAAAATTTAAGGAATTGTCAGAGAGCTTGGTTCACTGTTGTCTCCTTTAAACACAGCATAAATTTTAACCAAAATATCAAAAATAATTTTTCACAAAAAATCTTTAAAAAAAATAAAGTTAATATAATTAGGCTACAGCCTGTAAAAGAGTGTCCATAGCCAATCAATGTTTTTAAATGACCTTACTATTACCAGTCTTCTCTGAAAGCTCCTGCCTAGTACTTTCATGATACTGTTTGAATGAAAAAATAAATGCATTAATATCAAATCTTTAATTATAGTTTTACAATGTTCGTCTTTATTTTTTCTTTTCTCCTTTTATCCTTCATCCCTCCTTTCATTTCTTTCTGTTTTTCTTGTAAACATTTTTAAGCTTTATTGATGTATAATTGATATACAAATTTTGCATATATTTAATATATACATTTTGATGCGTTTGAACATGTGTATACACCTGTAATAACATCACCATAATCAAAGTTCTAAACATGTCCATCTCTTCAAAAATTTTCTTGTGCTCTCACATTAAGAAAACTTAACGTGAGTTCTACCTGCTTCACATATTTTAAGGTGCAACATACTGTATTGATAAGAGTAAGTACTATGTTTACAGAAGATCTCTAGAATTTTTTTATCTTACATTAACACAATTTTATACCCATTGAGTAACAATTCCTCATTTCTTCTTGCCCTTAACCCCTGGAAACTACCATCCAAAGAAGACATATAGATAAATGATCAAAAGAGGGTTAAAGAGTATGCAAAATAATTACCCATTACAGAATTATATAACAAAATCACAATGTGATATTACCTCACACCAATTAATATAGCTATTATCATAAAATATAAGACAATTGAACAAGTGTTGGCAAGGATGTAGATAAATTAGGATCCTTTATACACTGTTTTTAGGAACAAAAACTAGTGTAGCTAAGATAGAAATCAGCACAGAGTTTACTCCAAAAATTAAAAATTGAACTGTCAGACAATCCCACAATCACACTTCTGGGTATATATCCAAAGGAAATGAAATGAGCTTGTTGAATAAGTTTCTCTACACCCATGTTCATTGCAGATATTTTCAAAATGACCAATACATAGAAACAACATGCCACTTATAAAGAAAGAAATGCAGTATATACATATAATGGCATACCATTTAGACTTCAAAAAATAAGAAAATTATGAACATCTGTCACTAATGGGTGGACAGGGATCACTGCTTCATCAATTGCCCTGAGATCCTGTACCATGTGGTATTCCCCTGAAGGCTTTAAAATGGGTAGAATGTAGGTATAATAGGGAGAATTACAGTTTTAGAAGTCCATGAGCAAGCAACTCCTTAACTATGAATGCTAGGGTCTTTTTTCTTCCAGATTAATTGGGTATTGTTTTCAGCTGGGAAAGTGACTGGGGTCTTTAAGGTGTATTTTGACTGGTGCTGCCCTTCTAGCCTTTCCAGGCATCCCCGTGCACCATGCTAGCGGGTTGACTTGTTTCTTGACATGGCCTGGAACATTGTCTGCATCACTGACCATTAGCAATCTTGCTGGGCTGTTCTTAAATCATATCAGTACCCCTATTTTAACATAATATCCCATCCCAACAGGGGGACCAGGTAGTTTGGTACTATTAGAAATTCCTACTGGAAAATTTGTTTTTGAAATTAGCAAGTTAAAGGATGGGTGAAATGCCTGACTTTATCTTTCTCTTCCATTTCTAAAACAGTCATGGTCCTAATGGAGCATTTTCCTGCATAAGCAAAAAGGACAGAGTAACTTACTCCTGTGTCAACAAGAAACAATTTATGTACTCATTACATACAGTTACCCAGGGGTCTTCAGTAGTGATGATGACGTTCCAGGACAGCAGGAGTAAGAAAGGCCCCAGGATCCTTCAGTCTTCATCTAGTTCCTCCTTTTGCACTACTAGAGTCTTGGCTGACTGAGGAGGAGAAGCCAAGTACCTAGTGCCAGGGGTCATGACTGGTGCCTTTGCACTGATGGCAGGGTCCTGGCGGGGGCTTAGTGAATCCTTTGCCCAGTGTTTATTTTTCTTGCACTTGAGGCAAAAGCCTTTGCTGGCATTGTCTTTACGACCCTTTGAGTTTCCCTTGGAAACTCGTTGAGCATTCAGGGAATTGCAAATGACAGCTGCCATAATTTTGACTTGCCATTTTTCTTAACTTCGTTCCCTTTTTGCCTCCTCCATGCCACTATATATATATATATATATATATATATATATATATATATATATATATTATAAAGGCTGTATCAAGAAGCTGATTTTGATTACTTTGTGGTCCCATTTGCAATTTGGGGAGTTTGTGCCTAATGCTTAGGGTAGACTGGCTGATAAAATGCTGTGCCTTTAGCATCATACCCTAGGGAGAGGAAGGGTATAAATTGATATATTTCCTGAAGGCCTCTTCTAACCTGCCATGACAAAAACCTGCCAGGGAACACAGCTGGATTTTCTTCCTTCCCTTATGTGACTTCTCCGACATTGTGACAATATATGGCCTTGGTTAACCCCTTTTTCCTTCTTCCAAGAAGAGCCTCAAGAAAGTGCTTGCTTGTTCATTCCCACAGGGTCATTACAAAGCCAATTAGGGTCAGTGGTGGGCACCATGTCTGGGCCCAGGTGATTGCCCTGGGGTTTTGGACAAACATGGTCCTCACCTCATGGTAAGCAACCTCAAAAATCTTTTTCTTTTCCATAGGGGTGAAACCAGTTGCCAAAATGAATTGAACATATCTCCACGATAAATTGAAAGCCAGAGACAAAGTTTGGAACCCATCTGCAAACCTGCCAGGGTCCTCAGAGTACCTTCCCAATTTTCCTTACACTGTTGGATATCAGTTATGGAAAATGAGACTTGCACTCGAACTGGCCCTTGTACTCCTCCTGCTTCCCTGAGAGGCAATAGTAGTGGGGGAGCGTGTGAGTAGAGTATTCCCCTGCCTGGAATGTTTCCTCCTCTGCCTGGCCTTACATGGTTGGAGCATTTGGGTTATATGGGAGCAGCTGTAGCTCCTCCTGAGAGACAACTGGTCTTTGTAGGAGGGGTCATCAACAATGCTCAGCTCAGTCTTAGGACTTTCTTTCTGAGGGACAGTCTTTGAAACTCTACAGATTGAAGGATTCTGAAAGGTGTTTCCCATAGTGGTCTGCCCCCGGGAGGGCCTATTTGATGCAGATGTCTCTGACTTTAGAGTGTCTCTGACCTTAGGGTGTCAGGCAGCATCCCCGACCTTAGGGTGCCAAGCGTCTCTCACCTGAGAGTGGGTATCAGTGCTGTTTTGAATGTTTTCCCACCATAGGCAATGGAATGGTCTACCATGATGCCCTCAGTGCTGGGATGTAATACTCAGCTTTTTGCATCAGACCAAGTGAAATAAGTTTCTTCAACCTGTAACCCTCATTAAACAAGGGACCTTGTGATATACCTTAAAACTACTAATGAAGTCATAGGTTTGTGTTGACAAAAATTTTAGGTTTCATGTAAAAATAATTCATACATAAAACAGGATGTCCTTGTCTCACTCTGAGAGAAGGTATTAAAGAAGTCACAAAATTTGGGCTTACCTCCTGGCTGTCTCACCAAAATGCAGTACTGGACAGAAGGTCTTGACTGGGAGATGTCCAGGTTCTTGGTAGGTTGAACAAAGAATTGAACAAAATGCACAAACAAGAAGAAGCAATAAAAGACAAGCAACAGAAGATAGGGTAACAAAGGAACAGATTCATTTAAAGGAGCAAAAGTACAATTCACAGAGTGGGAACAGACCTGAGTGAGCAACTCAAAAGCCTCTCTAATGCAATGCTCGGTAGAGTTTTATAAAGACAAAATAACTTGGCAGCACCCCTAGGTGCCCTTTAGAGGCCTCCAATTGGTAACACCCTATGAAGGATTGGCCTGTAACCAATCAGATGCTAAAGTGGAGGCTTGGCCTGCAGTCAATCCGATGCTAAAGTGGAAACTTCTGTCTTGTTATTGCAGGCAAGGATGTGGCCTGTATGCTGCCTAATCTTGTATAGAACTGGCTGCACCTGCTGTTCTTTTGCTAATGCCTTAGCCTTTAGTTACTCTAATGCCCTATTCTTCTCCCTCAAAACCACATGGAAACCATCTCAGATGCCTATTAAGAGTTTTATTAAAAGTCTTAAATAGCTATGATTATGTTTAACCTATGCAGGCTTTTTTTCAGACTTCTTTTATCTCCATCAACCCCCATTTCTCAAGAGTCCTTTAGAACATTTCATTTTAAATGAGTGGGAACAAGAAAGTAAACAAATAGATTCTTGAAGATTATTGCAGCATACACAATTATGGTGTACATATCATAAAAATACAATTAGTGTCAATATAAGCCTATTTTTATTACATATTCAGAAAAAGAGATTGTCAGGTAGTCAAATACACAGTATTTGCTCCCTATGACAAAGCAACCTTCCAAATTGTGTTATTTTCAACATATTTAGGGAAAAAACCATATAACATAAAATGCTTTCTAAGAAAAATATGGATTACATTTCACAGGGTGTATCAAGGGTTAATGGCCTTACTACTTTTATCCTAGAATAAATAGTTGGTATTTTAAGCTATTTATGTTCTGCAGCTACCTTTATGTTGTATGGTCCCGGCAATAATGTGAGGATGGTAGCTGAGTGTCTAACACTGTCAACATCAATTTTAATGACTTCTTTTCAAATATCAAAGTCACAATATCAAAAAATTACAAGCTTATGAATATCTTTACAGGGGTAGGTTTGGGTCCTGTTTTACTTTATAGGAGCAATTTTATATCACTTCATGTTATGGTATTTCTCCCTTAATAATGTGCCCATGAGTATAGACCTGAAGTATTTTTCTAGACATAAGTTTTAGTAAGTTAAATATGCCATGAGTCACTTAAAAAAGAGTAGGTGGGGGTTTCTGTTTTAAACAATACTAATAAAACTTTAATTGTTTCCTATCTTATCTAATTTGTATTTGGATTCCAAGTTTGTACTAATACAATTTTCTGAAATTTTTATTTTATGTGTTAAGAATTCTACTCCCTGCCATTTTATGAACTCTGGCAAAACGACACCTTTTAAATTAATGTCTATATTTATTTGAGGCAGCAAGAAGTTGAATTTCTTTCCAGAATACCAATATAAAAATAAGGTTAACATGAAAATATTCCTTGTGCCATTGATACTTGCTTTTTATTTTAGTATAAAGAAATGTTTATTTACAGGAACTATACATGTACTATAAAAGCAAAGCATTAAATAAAAATCAAATATGAAACAGTTTAGTACAAGAGGAAGATATATTTATGCAAACTCTACAAAGTATCCTGTAAAACCTATAAATGAACTTCTTGAAAAAAACAAGAATATGCCAATGAAAAACCATTCTGTATATCTAAATTAATAAATATAGAGAAATGAAAGTTAATCGTGATCTAGGAATAAAGCTATTGTTTGTGTTTGATTAAACTATTAATCATATGATGTATTTAAATCAGTGATTTTATTCTAGTGATTTGACTTTGAAGCAAGAAAACAGTAAGAAACACTAAGAACAGAAGGTGGCAGGGTTCTCTTGGAAATGTGTTTCTGTTAATGAATGAATGCACGGTCCTTAGATTTTTTTTCACATAATACATGCAAAAAGGTTCAGGTTTTTACAGTCAGTACTGCAGATATTAGTTTAAAGCTACTGGAAAACAAAATATATACATTCTTGCTACTTTCTATGAAAATATTTTCCAGAGATGGCTTCATGTTGTGTTAGAATAACACACCATCTACAAAATTTCGTCTTATATGCTTCTTAAGGTTTGTTTATGAAGTTTTCAAAGTGACATCTTTTAAATTAATGTATATAACTATTTGAGGCAGCAAGAAGTTGAATTTCTTTCCAGCATAACAATATAAAATTAAGTTTAACATGGAAATATTCCTTGTGCAATTACTTGCCTTATATTTAGTATAATTAAATAAATGTCTGCAGTTTTATAGTAGATAAATACATGGTATTAAAAACTTTGTTTTTGAGACGGAGTTTTGCTTATGGGTTTTCCCATAAGTTACTTTTTTTTTTTTTTTTTTTTTGAGACGCAGTCTTGCTGTGTCACCAGGCTGGAGTGCGGTGGCGCAATCTCGGCTCGCTGAACCTCCGCCTCCTGGGTTCAAGCGATTCTTCCACCTCAGCCTCCCGAGTAGCTGGGACCACAGGCGCGTATTTTTGTATTTTTAGTAGAGATGGGATTTCACCGTGTTGGCCAGGATGGTCTCGATCTCTTGACCTCGTGATCCGCCCGCCTCGGCCTCCCAAAGTGCTGGGATTACAGGCGTGAGCCACTGCGCCTGGCCAAATTACTCTTTTTAATGATACTATATTCGAAGTTAAAAAGAAGAGAAAAATACAATAAAGTGAAAATAGTAAAGCCCCACTTTTGTTTCCTCATGCGAAATAGCTCTAAATGTCTGGAGTGGTGAGCATTCTGCAAGTCTTAGAGGAAATGGTGCCTAATCTTTGCTTCAGCATGTGATTTCTCCATTGCCTAATTTCATTCACTCATTTTACAAATATTCAATCATAATTTTCTTCTGATTGCCAAAGTTTAACATTATTAAACCATAATCTAAATGTATAACTTAAGCTGAATTGACTACATAATTTGTTTTGAGGTTTAAAAAAAAAAGTGCAACAAAGTTGAAGAATTTGTCACCTCCCAGAGACTGCACATCTTCCCTTACCTAGGTTGACAGGCAAGATAATTACGAAGATATGAACACAAAATAACTAGTAATGCCTAAATTTTCTAAAAGTTTGAAAGAAAAAAAACATAACATGGGTTTATGGTTATAAGGAAATAATTCTCATA
The DNA here is from genome assembly GCA_963574635.1 of Cheracebus regulus. Classification (NCBI taxonomy): domain Eukaryota; kingdom Metazoa; phylum Chordata; class Mammalia; order Primates; family Pitheciidae; genus Cheracebus; species Cheracebus regulus. Next base: position 13,040 of record CAUYQU010054594.1, on the reverse strand, counting down.
TGCATACAATAATAGTATTCGTAACAACAGGCTATCTATAGGGAGGTGGTGAAGTGGATTTTAATACCAACTATTTTCTTTTTCCTTTTGCGTGATTGTAAAAGTAAAATATCTTCATAGGAAAATGTGGAAAATTCATTGCAGGAGTAAAATGTAATTAGAATTAATTGCAATCTTGTCAGAGACATAACTTACTCTTAGTAATATAGTATTTTTTCATTTTATCTTGCCAACATTTCTACTAATCTGTAATTTTAATGAAATACAAAAAAAATTCTAGGTGTCATATGGTGTTATATAAATTTATTATGTACATATAAAACAATAAATTCATATAATATATATCATTATTTTTCATTTTTTACTGATAAGCAACCTGATATAGATATTAAGCCATATGAGAAAGATTACTGAGTTAGTAAGCAGCTGAGTCCAGGATTGAACCAAGGTGAAAGTCCTTAACTTTGAAATTTGTCTCACCACGTGAGCTGAGTCACAATGAGCAAACCGAAAATTAATTGCTAGAGAGACCCAGTAGCCAGTTAGTTTTAATAAGAAGAAACTATACTAGCAAAATTAAAATGATCAACAAAACCGATAAAATCTTTATAACTAATAATGGCATTCTTAAGGAATTTAGGTGTTTAGGTACCACCAAGATATATCTACACCCACACAACCTCAAGCACACACACATGTTTTCTAAAGCTAAAACAGTTATTTTTTCCAATTTAAAAACTCAGTGGATAAGCTGAAGGAGGCAGTGCTCAGCATTTAGACTTGACTTATTGGCTTAAAATAGCACATAAAATTAATTTTAACAACAATAGAGCACATGTATAAAATTATAAAAATTGGGAGAAGGATAACAGAGATGGAGGATAAACTAAGAACTGATGAGAAAAATAAGATAAAGAGGAAGTGAGAAGCAGCAACAATTTTAAAATAATTTGAGAAATCATTTCTATATAACATCCTTGTATAAATACTGAAAGTCAAAAGATCCCAATGGATTCAAGGATGGTTGTCTAACTTCTGACAAAATTCTGAATTCTTATGCTAAAGAAAAGAATCTTACTACACTGAAAGGAACTTCAAGTCAATAGAAAATTTTGTTAAATTCCCTTTGGCTTGTGCTCCCTATTAATTCATTAACCAGTTGCCTCCCATCCAAAGTCCATTTCCTTCAATTTCCATTGATAAAACTGATATAGTATAATCTGGCTTAAAATTTTCACCATTTCATATTAAAGATCATTCAGCAAGATTCAAGTATGAAGTTATCATCTTGGGATTTTTTCAAATCCTGGTTTTTTTCCTTCCGAAAAGTGTCTTACCTTAATATAATGAATAATGGGTCTGAAAAACAGTCCTCATTGTATCAATATGTAATAACACACAAGATGAGAATGTCAGCATATTAGAATAAAATGATTAAAGCTGTAACTTAGTACCAGGTTTCACTAATAATTTTAAAGACGCAGTCAGAGCTTTGAGAGGCACAAAGAGAGCTGGGAGAGATTTGTAACATGTAGCATGATGGTTCATAATATCATTTCTTCCTAAATCAAACACTGTCTGTGTTAGATGGATAAATGAGAATTTTAAATTTGAGGTACTTAGCCATCAAATATCTCCATCTTTGAATTGGATAGTTGCAAAATTTATGTGATACTCTTCAGTGAACTAAATCACAATGATCCATTTATTCTAGGCTTACTTGCTATAGCATGCTAGACAATTAGGTACATTCCATGAAAGCATTTTATAGATAAGAGCTTTTCTACTAGCAAAAACAAATTAGTTTGATTGTGGAGAGGTGCATTATTAATAAATTCAAAAGGGATTAGACAAAATAAACTACTTCCTTTCTTCCACATTAGAGTTCTCCTGCTGCCATCCTTCCCATGGAGTAACTGAAGACAGAAGATCATAATCTATCCACTTAAACTTTACATTTTCAATATTAAAAAGAAATGCCTATGGCCAAGTGAAATCTATTCCAACAAAAGAAGAATAGTTCGATATTAGGAAAATCTAAGAAAATAATTATGTCATCCAACTTCAGGAGAAATATAAATATCTTTATGTAGAAAACACATTTTGCTAGTTCAATATACATTTGTGTTAAAAATACTCATTTAAAAACACTTTTCAACAATATATGATGCTTTATGTCAGTTCAGAAGTCAGCTTTTTTCTTAGTGTAAGTAAGCTTGAGACTTTCATGTTAACTAGAGGCACAAAACAAGAATATACAATGTTTTTACTACTTTCTAAAATTGTTTTGGAAGTGTTAGACATGTATGGAGATAAGGGATAAAAGTAAAAGATTAATTACAATTCAGAAGGTAAAATAATCTATAAATTAAAAATACAGGATTATTTACAAATAAGCATTAGAAGCCAACATGATTAGAAAATGTAGTAAAGAGACTTATGTAACAGGAAAAGCAAAGATAGCGCATAACAACAAAAATTTGAAGTTATACTAGAAGTGAAGAACGTAATTGCAAATGAATGGGGAAATAAATATTAGAAAATAAACTAAAAAAAAAGCATTCTATGGTTTTAGTTCTTGGCATTTAGGTCTTTAGTACATTTTGAATTAGCTTTTGAATATGGTGTAAAGTAGCACTCTAATTTCATTCTTTTATAGGTGAATATCTGGTTGGCCTAGAACCACTCATTGACGAGACCATTATTATCTGCACTGAATGGTCTTGGAACCCTTATAGAAAATCAATTGAACACAGATGTATGGGTTCAATTTCTGGGCATGTTTAATTCCTTATTTTAGTAATTTGAATTATTTCTTTGCTAATCTTTTCAAAGAAGCAACTTCTTTTCAAAAAAGTTCTCAATTGTGTGCCATTTGTTTATATGTCTGTATTCTAGTACCACAAAATTATGATTATTGTAGTTTTTAAGCAATTTTTGAAATGAAAAGGTACGACTCCTTAATTTTTCTCAAGATTGTTTTAGGATTTCAGAGCCCTTTTGATTCCACATAAATCTGAAGACTGGCATTTGCATTTCTGCAGAATAAGGCTGTTGGAATTTTCACTGGGATTGTGTTGAATCTGTAGTTTGCTTTGAGTAGTATTGCCATCTTAAAAATATTAAGCCTTCTAGTCTATGATGATGGCATGTCATTCCATTTATGAGTTTTTAATTTTCAATAAAATTTTTCTGTTTTAAGTAAAAAAGAAAAGAAAAACTAAAAAGAGAACCTTCGTAATAGACATGAGGGAAAATCTAAAACAAACAAAAAGCTATTAACATACACACAAAAATTGAACAAATAGAAGCTGTATTAATTATAATCTTGAATAACACTGGTCAATATAACAACTATCAACTTTCTCTATCATTATTAACCTATTTCCCTAGGTTATGTTAGCAGTATCCTAATGAAAGCCTCACTAATTTTTTTTTCTTGAGATGCAGAAGTTGAATATAAAGTTTATTTGGAGGAATGTGAAAAAAGAATAATTGTGAAAATTCTGAAAAAAATAATAGAGCACAAAGTAAAATTAGGCTAAACAAATAATAAACATTTTTAAATTCTCTACAAATTAAAAGATTGCAGTATTAGTCCACGATTGGAGAAAACAATGGAATAGAAAGAGAATTTATAAATATGTTAAAATATATATGGAAATTTAATGTGACTCCATACCTTTGAAGGTCTTTTTAAATAAAAGAAATTTTCTAAGAAATCTTAACATATCAGACCCATATGGATAATATATTTAATTATAAAATATAAAATTATAGATGTACCCGAATGAAATGTGGTATTTTATAACATAGAGTGAGAAAACCTTTTCTAATAAAATTAAAATGTAGAAATAAAAAGAAAAAAGGTCACTTTTGACAATACAAAAATAAAAATAACATATGATGAAAGGGGAAATAGAACAAGTTAAAAATGGGAAAATATTGGGAAGTTATATAGCTTAATAATGATTATCTTAAAAGGAGAAAAATCCAACAAATCTACAGAAAACTAGGTGGAAAAGAGTTTTGAATAACTAGTGATTAAAAAAACATATAAATACCCCTTAAGATATGAAAATATGCTCAGATTCTTATAGTAAGAGATATGCACATTAGACAACATTAAGATGTGTTTCCTGCTACGCTGGCAGACATCAGAAATTTGATAACATATTTTTTGGTGTACTTGTTTAAAAACAGATTCATAATTTTTGGTAATGTTTCAAATTGTCATTACACCTGTGGATGGGAATTTGGCAGTGCTATAGTTTGATCATGTGGGTGGATCCCTCTTGAGTAGATTAATATTTTTGCTGCATGGGGTGTGGTTTGGGGGAGCACTCACTCTATTAGTTTTCTAGAGAGCTGGCTGTTTAAAAGAGAATGACACAGCCCCATTTGCTTCCTTTCTGGACATGTGATCTCTACGAACACAGGCTCCCTTTTTTACCTTCTGCATGAATAGAAGCCATCTGAGGCTTTTGCCAGAAGCAGATGCTGGCACCATGCTTTCTGCACAGCCTGTAGAACCATGAACAAACTATATCACCTTTATAAATTATTCAGCCTCAGTTATTCCTTTATAGCAACACAAATGGACTAAGACAGATATTATTCCAAAAAATTATATTTAGTATACTCATTAATCTGACAACTCACATTTAAGATAGTTCACAAAGAAGTACTGGAAAACTATGTATAATAATACATAGGATGTTGCAATCCTATGTATAATAATAAAAGTTATCGTAGAGCCAGAGTTCCATTAACATGGCACAGTTAGAATATTTCTCTTAATTATTGTGCCCCATTTCTGTTTACTGAAAATATAAAAACTTGAGAATCAACCCCAAAGCAAAGAGTACTCCTAGCAGCCAGAGGTTGGCTCCATATTCCATACAAATATACAATGAAGCACTATGTAACTACAGGGAAAAGGTAAAAACTGTGTCTATCTTCTTATATACAGTATCCTCGAACATAAATTTTTTAAGTAAATTTTATTGTAAATAAGGTATACAACATGATGCATATGTTAAATGATAAAAAGTGAAGAAAATAATACATGGTTTAATATCATTTTCTAAGGAGTACAGCATACATATATATGCATGTTTTTCTATATTACAAAATAAAACTGAAAATCACTAACTGGAAAAATAAATTAGGTACTTTTGGGGGAAAGTGTTTATGGATCAGTGAAAATAGGGATGGTATAAAGAAATAGTTGTTTTTAAATATCACTTGTCTTGTGATATTATATAATTAGTTTACATAATTATAAAACAAGATTAAATTAAATAAGGAAGAACCACTGTTGATTTAAAACCAAATTTATCTGAAGAAGATTGTCGCTTGTCAATTCAGTGTTTTAAGTGCAAAGGAAATACTCTGAAGTGATTTTAAAATACATGGTATTACGTTTGCACAAAACTGGTTGCAGTTTTTGCCATTAAAAATAAGAGGACAAAAGAACTGCCACAAAAATATTAAACTATTTTTAATAATAATGTTGTTAGTAATAATTTAGAAACATGTATTTTGAAAATATAAACATATGTATACATATAAAGAATGATTGTCAGTGTAGGTGAACAGAAATGCAAAGATAAAATTGAAAAAGTTATGTACAAAGTGTCAGAAAAAATTTATGATATATTTTCTCATATATATTATTCCTTAGATTTGTCTGCTAAAAATATTTTAAAATGTACCTAACTCAGTAATAATAAGTAATCCTAGAAACCAAATGGTTATCCCTGTTTGCCATTTCTCTATGTAAACAATCAGGAATCCTTGGAGAAATAGTCAGTTATCCTATTTGGGGCAACCAACCAGGTTAATTAATAATATTTCATGACACTATAAAGCCAAGGAGTTATGCTAAAGACTGTTTCTGAAAAAGGACTCAGCATCAACTTTTAAAAGTTTCGCTGAAAATTATTAGGACAATAAACATCCAAAAGGAAATTGCTCTAGTTTGTTAAAACATGTCAAATATGCAAAAATTCATGCATTTATAATGATTTTTTTAAAAAAAACTAATTGATTACCTTTGAAGATACTTGGGGAACCATTCCTTATCCTGAACTGTATTAAGAAAGTGATTAAAAAAAATTTTTTTTCCTGGTTTTCCTTTACAAACTAAGTATCTGAAGAGCCAAACTGTAAATGTAGGAGAAATAGTTGATATAGATGGAAGTTATAGTGGTTTTAAAACATCTCCACCAGTTCTCTGACACTCCTGTCTCCAAAGATGTAACCTAGTTCTACTCTTCATATATAATGAACATAACATGGTGAAAAGGAGAGTGTGCAACTTCCAAGATTAGTTTATAAATTACATTGTGGCTTCTTTTTTATTCCCTCTTTTGGGTCCCTTGAAATGAAGACACTCAAGAGGCTTCATATGGCAAACTATATATTTCCTAGTCCTTTCACAGGAATCAGTTAATAATAGATTCAATATTCTAAGATTAGGTACTCACATTCAGAAAATACAATTTGCTGGTGTATTTTGAGATCTTCCACCTCTGACATAGCAAGGATATTGCAAGCCTTCTCTCTTCTTCCTCAACGCTGGAATGCTGTTTCTCATCTCTGCTCTTAGTACGTCTTCTAAAACAAAGTTCTGTTTATGAAAGTGAATTTTATAGAGTGAATTCTAAGATCTGCCATTCTCATGCAAGGACTTTCTGTATTCCCCATTCCTTCCTATTGCACTGTCAAGACTTCGTGCCTGGATTTTCAGTTTGGTTCTCCTGGACTTCGTTACCTTGCCAATGCTCACACTCAAGGTGGTTTGGGATTTCTCTTTCTTTATAATGCCGGAAATACTGTTTTTAGATTTTCCTATCCTTCCCATTTGTGTAGTCTCCAGTAGAGAAAATTAAATAATTTCAATGAAGCTACTCTAATAATCCTATGAGAATTGAAGTATAGATTTTATGATGAAGCTAAAGGCTGGCTTCTTTAACACACACAAAAGTTATCTTTATAATAACATTCTTTCTAATAAAAAACGGCATTATTCTGTTAAAGTGCTATACATTAAGATTTTGTTAATCTATAAATTAAACAATTTAAACATTTTGAACCCACTGAAACTCTTCACATCTGGAAGCACGTTACTTCTCTGTGATTATTGAAATTGTTTTTATATACTGAAATATCATCATTTTATCATATAGAGTTTTCAGAATTTTATATTGGAGTCATTGTAGTTATTATATATATTATTTGCCACTAAGATTTTAACTAGTATAGATTCTATATTTTGCTAATATCTGGAAAAACTAATCATTTTTATAATAGCTGGTTTTAATCAGTTGTATCAAATCAACCACTTTATAAGCTTTAGTTAATTCTAAATAAAATTTCAAACAATATACAAAATGTTGATTTTATTTTTCTGAGTTGTTCCTCTAATTTCTGTGTATAATTATAGAGCAAGTTCAGAATGGTTTTAATGATAGTGTTTCAAGTATATATCCTTGCTTACTCCCAAATTTTGGAATATAAAATGATAAATGTTTGCTTAAATTATAAATCTTTATCATGTTAATGTAGTATAGGGAAAATATGAAATAATTTACCAGGCAATTCTCTACTGGTTCCTCTTGAGAAGTAAACTTGAATCCCTGTTTCTCACCGTGGCCTATTAATCCGCATATGTGCTGACACACGTCACACTCTCGACCCTCACCCCACACCATGCTGTTTCCTTGTTCACCACCATTTACAACTACCCAGGACCTTTTCTGGTTCTTAATAAGAAAATATTTTGCCATTCGATTGTTGTAACCTATACTTATGTTATTGATATTAACCTGTTGAAGAAACCGAATAAATAGATTTCTTTATGGGAGTGACTACTCATCTTTCAGTCGACATCTTGTTTTTGGTTAGATTTTCATTAAACACACAAAATTAATATCCTGTCTGATAACTCTGCTGCTCTATGTAATCATTTTATATTACTTGGAGCATAATGACTATGCAAATTGTCTTGTTTATTTGTTACCTAACTTAAAATTATTGATTTTTGTGTGTCCCTAAATTTACCAAAAGCGTTACTCTTATTTCATTTCCATGGGTATTGCCATAAAATAACCCTCTTAGATGACTTTTCTCAACATCAAAGTTTATATATGAATTGTTACAGCAGAAATTCTGGGGACTAGATAATAGAGCTTTTGGAAAGGAAGGTAGACCTGCCAAAATATTTTCTTGCACAATTAAAGTGTATTAATGAAAATCAATTCTATTTTTTCATTATTTTTAAAACACTTTTAGATTTTGAGGAAAATTACAAAAATAGTACAAAGAATTACCATAGAATCAAACCAATTTTTTCGATTATTAATATTTTTCTTGACATAGTACAGTTGTTATATTTAATAAACCAATATTGACACATTTTTCTTAACTAAAATGCATATTTATTCATATGTCCTTAGTTTTTACCTGACATTATTTTTTTATTCCAATATCCCATCTAAGATGCCATATTAAGTGTAGCCCTCATGTCTCCTTGGGTTTGTCTTGGCTACGATAGTTTCCCGTACTTTCCTTGTTTTTGATAATCTTGACATCTTTGAGAATTATTGGTCAGTAATTTTATAGAATGTCTCAAAATTAAGTTTTGTATAATGTTTTTCTTAAGATTAGACTGGGGTCATGGAGATTTGGGACTTTCTTACTTTCTGATACTGCAGGATACTCCAGGTACACTTTGAATAATTTTGTCCTAGTATTAGGATCAGCCGTTTCTCTGAGAGGTCATAGTGCTTTTTGTTAGAGTACTCTCTAACAAAAATGTGTATCAGTGTGTATTAGTTCACCTTCACACTGCCGATAAAGACCTACCCCCAAGTCTGGGCAATTTACAAAAGAAAGAGGTTTAATGGATTCACAGTTCCATGCAGTTGAGGAGCCATCACAATCAGGGCAGAAAGTGAAAGGCACATTTCTCCCAGTGGCAGGCAAGGGAAAGAGAGCACATGCAGGGTAACTACCCTTGTAAAATCATCAGATCTCATGAGACTTAGTTACTATCCCGAGAATAGCATGGGAAAGACACCTCCATGATAAAATTACCTCCCATCAGTTCCCTCCCACAATATGTGGGAATTGTGGGAGCTACAATTCATGATGAGATTTGAGTGGGGACACGGCCAAACCATATCAAGTAATATTAGAAGCAAAGATGTGGACATTAGACATGCTATTGGGTATTGGATGTTGTCATATCTAGACTCAGCTGACAGAGGAAGGAAATATAGTAATTTGTAGATGTACATATATCTATAAATATTTCTCTATGTAATCATATGAATTCATAGTGAACTAAGATTAAAATCATACTAATGTCTCAGACTTTAGTTCATTATCACAGTATCATTCCATCTTCCTCTCCTCGTTCATTTGTAACTTCTCATTCTTACAATGAGAAACTTGACTTCTATCATCTGCTCTCCATGTATTTAATAGTTCAGTTCCAATATACATATATGGATGTGTCAGAATTGTTAATCTGTATCCTCATGGTGGGGTGAAGGAGAAGTTTACCAAATGAAATACATTGCATATAGGCAATTGCTTTTACCTTTAGTCCTACAGACTCTATTCATTTCAGAAGGTACTTTGGTCAGGACCTCTTCCCTCTCCTGCTTCAATAAACTTGTTTTATACATTGTTAATAAAATTAGTTGTCACATTCTGCATTCCATCACGGGAACTCCTGAATTCCTAAATAACTTTTTAAAATTTGCATGTATTAAAGTTTATATCTTGTGCTGTAAAAGTCTAAGAATTTTACCAAATAAATGATGTCCACTGTCAGCATTACAGTGTCATACAGAATAGTTTTACTATCCTAAAATAAACCCTGTGTTTCACCTAGTCAACCATTTCTTCATTCCTCAAACCTCCAGCAATTACTTTTCAGTTTCCATAGTTTTGGCTTTTTCAGAAATGGAATTTTACAGTAATAAAACCAGATTTTTTTTCACTTAAATATGCATGTAAGATTAATTCATGCCTTTTTGTGGCTTCACAGTTCATTTCTTTCTATTATTGAATAAAAATTCATTATATGCTTCTACCACAGTTTATTTCTCCATTAATATATGGAAGAATATTTTGTTTGCTTCCAGTTTGGAAAAATTTTAAATAATATTAATATCATCATTCATGGGCAGATTTTGGTAGCACATAAATTTTCAAGTCACTTTGGTAAATACCTAGGAGCACGATGGAGAGTTCATATGAAAAGACTATGTTTAGCTTTGTAAAAAAAAATTACCTAATGTCTTCAAAATGACTGTCTAATTTTTTACTCCAACAATGAATAAGTTTCTATTGCTCTGCATCATTGCAACCAATTGGCATCATAAGGTTTTAATTTTGATTTCTTTTTATTTTTAGAGAGGATAAGAGAGAGCTGCTTTCAGCTTTTCTAATTGGTGTATATTGGTACCTCATTGTTTTAGTTTGTAATCCTCTAATGACAAATAATGTTGAGCAATTTTTCATATGCTAATTTGCCATCTGTATATCTTTCTTGTTGAAGTATCTTTCAGACCAATTTTTAATCTTTTTTTTTTACTTTCTTGTTGAATTTTAAAGTTTTTATTGCATATTCTAGATACAAGTCCTTTATCTTAGATGTATTTTGCAAATATTTTCTCCCAGGCAATAGCTTGTCTTTGATTCTCTTAAATGTATCTCTCACAGAGTAGATATTTTGTTTCTTTTTGTCTGCCTATATTCTTTATTTTAATTAAGTTCCACTAACTTTTTCTTTGATGGATTGTGCTTTTTGTGTGCTTTCTAAAAATTCATTGCCAAATTCAAGGTTTCTTGGTTTTTTCTCCCACATTTTTCCTTTAGAAATTTTATATTTAGGTTTATGATCCATATTGAGTTCAATGAAAATTCATTTTTAATTTACTTTTTCTTTTACATTCCTACCTAAATTATATTTAAAAGCTGACCAATGTCTTTTAATATTATAGCCTAGCAAAATAATGCTACATTGAATCTATTTATTTTTCATTTATTAATATTTATACTATGCTGTTTAGCTAAAGTGTTAGTATATTATGGTCTCAGACTGTAAAGTGTTGAAAGAACAATTGTATCTTATGTACATTTTATGTCCCATATTGTAGTATTAAACATAAAACAAATATTACTCAACTATGATTGCCTGTAGTTTATTTACTCTTTCATATCAGAGAAATTGTTTCAAAAATGCCCTTTCAAACACTAAAACAAAATACACAATGGAAAAAAAAAAGCAATGCTTTGAAAAAGGAGCATATGGAAGAAAGTACATTCTTTAAGCGTCTTCTAATTGCTTCTCAGTGTAAGTTGGAAACAGCTTTGAAGAGAATCTTTCATTTGCGTTCAGTTCTAATTGCTCTATTTATTGATTAAAATGGTAACATTAAATTCTAAATACTGAAAATGAGAGGAAGAAAACTTGTCTGTGTGGAAGAAATAGAAAATCTAGAATCATATGTTTATCTAGAAATCTATATATCTCTATAAAATTTTTCCACGCCATCTGTAAATCTTCTAAACCTCTTAGGAAATTAATCGGTAAGCACATAGTACCTCATGAGCATTGTGTTTATACATATTTGAATACTACAGAATTGAACTTAAACATAATTATACCTTGCCAGTATCAAAAAATAATTTAAGCTTATAAACCTAATCTATCTCCTAAACTCTGTAATGTAATAATGTCTCCACTGGGGAAGTGGACTTCTTTTAAGGTGTTTCTACATTTTGTAAAATCACTTAATTAGTATACTGACACTGTAGTTTGTGCCTTTTACTTTATAAATATTATTGTATATTGACTATCTCTTGTTATTAATAAGAATATCAGACAAGGATTCTCCATATGTGCATTTATAGAATTTCATTATGTTATCTCAAAGGTAAGCCACTCTCATATTGTCCAGGCCTCACATACGATTAGGATAGACTTCCCAGAATAATAGAGTAGATAATGATTTTGTATCAAAAACCAAGTTTGGAATGGAGTTTGCATTTGGTAGCCCTTTCTTTTTTTTCAATAATCTGGGAAATTTGTAGTGGTAGGTCACAGGATTAAAAATCCCAGCTATTCCCATTCAGTAGGTACCACTAATAAGGAAACACCCTATGAGGTCTTCAGCATAAAGAAGAGGAGCAGACATATTCATTCATTCATTCATTCAATTAGAGACAAAGTCTTGCTCTGACACCCAGGCTAGAGTGCAATGGTATGATCTTGGCTCACTGCAACCTCTGCCTCCTGGGTTCAAGCAATTCTCCTGCCTCAGCCTCCCAAGAAGCTGGGATTACAGGCACTCCCACCATGCCTAGCTAATTTTTGTATTTTTAGTAGAGACCGGGGTTTCACCATGTTGGCCAGGCTGGTCTCGAACTCCTGACTTCAGGTGATTTGCCTGCCTCGGCCACCCGAGGTGCTGGAATTACAGGCATGAGCAACTGAACACAACCAAGAGATGTCTTTTTAACACAGGAGTCCATAAAGAAGAAATAATTAAAGGCTATAATGCTTGACATAGTTCACTTTCCATGATAAATACCCTAAAAATATTGCTTTATAAAATGTTTTTGAAATAAAATTCCTACTTACATTTGTACCACCTTTACCACAGTAATAAAGTATTTGGTATTAATAAGTCTCATAGTTAATTTTATCTACCCTTTTGTTAGCAGTCTTGATTCAACTATGCTTAGCCTTGCCAAGGCTGTATTATATCTTGCCTCCTCCAGACATGTTACAAAATGTATGTTAAGTCCACCACAAAACCCCTTGTTTCTTCAATAAATTTCAATTTGGGGCTTATTTTCCCACAATAAAAAATAATTTTTTCTTTTTTTTTTTTATTGCATTTTAGGTTTTGGGGTACATGTGAAGAACATACAATATTGTTGCATAGGTACACACGTGGCAGTGTAATTTGTTGCCTTCCTCCCCTTCACCTATATCTGCCATTTCTCCCCATGCT
>CAUYQU010054593.1:0-13072 GCA_963574635.1 Cheracebus regulus | reverse complement strand
GCAATGAAGAAGTGCCACATATAGAAAGAATTTTAAAAGACACAGATGGTAGCAAAAATAGAACCAAGGCATTTTTGCCTTTGTCTCATGACAGACTGTCTTAGGGAATCCTTACACATGGATTGAATTGCTTTCAAGTATAGCAGTCAATAATAATATGAAGCAAAAATTCTGTGACAATGGCTGGACTTCTAGTTACTCAGTGTCTAAGATGAGAATTAGGAAAGTGAGTTGTTCTGTAACCCACAATAACTACTGTGTGTGTGTGTGTGTGTGTGTGTGTGTGTATGTGTCTGGCTAAATATAACTTAAACCATTCAAAGTTCTACGTCTTCCTTTTTCATTTGTTAATTTCTTTAGCATCTACTATTCATTAGGAACTGGTGATATGTGGTCAATGGGGGAAACAGATATTGAGTAAATAACCACATCAACACATAGATGATGACGTATTGTGGCAATGCTAAGAATGACAATAAATATAACGAGAAACGAAAGCAGGGTCACTCATTTAGATTATGGAATCAGTGAAAGCCTTCTCTGAGAAAATCACATTTAGCTGACATAAGGCATGACCAGAATGCAGTCAGGAAAAGAAGATTTTAGATAAAGGAGTAGACTAAGCCTGAGGTAGAAAAGAGTTAGGGGAACTTTAAAAACCAACAGAACTGGTTGTGTCAATAACCTAGAGAAGAGCAATACGGAATAATGCTAGAAGGCTTATAGGCCTTGTGGATCTTGATAAGGATTTTATATTTTATTGTTGTATATCTTACTACTGAGGATGTTACACAATCTGATTTGTGTTTTTAAAGTCTCCTGCTTGGGCCAGGCACAGTGCTTCATGCCTGTAATCCCAGCACTCTGAGGGGTTGATGCGGGTGGATTACTTGAGGTCAGGAGTTTGAGAGCAGTCTTGCTAACATGGCGAGACCGTACCTCTGCTAAAAATACAAAAAAATTTTAACCAGATACATGCTTGTAATCCCAGCTACCCAGGTGGCTGAGACACAAGAATCACTTGAACCCCAGAGGCAGAGGTTGCAGTGAGCCGAGATCACAGCTCTGCACTTCAGTGTGGACAACAGAGCAAGACTCTGTCTCAAAAACAATAAAAAATGAAATGAAATGAAATGAAATAAAATAAAATCTCCACTGGTTATTCTGTGGAGAATCCATGAGAAGTGAACAAATGTGGATTCAGAGATTGGTTTAAGGAGATATAGAGAATTACCAGAATTAGAAAAGGGATATCAGGACGATAGTGGCTTGAACTAGGTAATAGCAAAGGAGCTGGAGAGAAGTGGATAGATTTTGGACATATTTTGAGGGCAAAATCAAGAAGACAGTGTCTTAACACTTCTGGAATTTTGTTTGCTTGTCTCTTTTTAGGTTCATGTACTTTGTCTTCACTACATCTTGTAAAAATGAAAAGGCATTTTTCTCTCCCTCTAAAGAAAACAGGTCTTGGCCGAGGGTGGTAGCTCACACCTGTAATCGCAGCACTGTGGGAGGCTGAGTCAGGCGGATCACCTAAGGTCAGGAGTTTGAGACCAGCCTGGCCAACATGGTGAAACCCCACCTCTACTAAAAATACAAAAATTAGCTGGGTGGAGTGGTGCACACCTATAATCCCAGCTGCTGGGGAGGCTGAGGCAGGAGACTCACTTGAACCCAGGAGGCGGAGGTTGCAGTGAGCTGAGATCATGCCATTGCACTCCAGCCTGGGCGACAGAGAAAGACTCTGTCTCAAAAACAAAAAACAAACAAACCCACCCAGGTCTTTACTTATGAAAACTAGGTAAACTGAGGCATGCTGAATGATTATCCAAAAGGAGAAGGAGCTCCAAGGTTTGGAGGAGGCAGAGTGGGTGGGAAAGTGGGATTTCCCAGGACTTGAAGATGTATGGAAGTGAGATTTTTTAAATCAAATACATATTCTACTTACTTTCAAATAAATAATGTAGGGACCTAGTTCTGCTCTCATGTGACTCATTGCAGATGGCAAGATTGTTGATGGAGGCAGCATTGTGGAGGTTGGTGTGAAGACTAACTGAAAGATCCTCAGCTCAGGCTTACCACAGACAGAACATAAGCAACTGCATTCAACTGGACTATGGAGCTTGGACAATGTGCACTTTGGTGATGACTGAAATTTCTGGTTAGGGTACATCCTCTCCTCAGCCATCTCCACTCTCATAGCATTTGTGGGAGGAAAAGCAGCTCTTAAACACTACTGAAATGCAGTTTCCCATGACTGAAGGGTAGAGGCCTAAGCATATCTGTCTGATTTCTTAAAGAAGTATAACTATAACTGAGGATTGAGGAACTTCTTTTATTTACATACCTTTTAATTATAGCACCTTAAACAAAAACTAGACATTAGTGGTTACCATTCATGGTGATAGTGGTGGAGAACTGGTAGATTTTAGAATATTTTGCAGTCAGATGCTCTACCACTGAACTATACCCCTGGTTTTAGAATATTTTGGAAATTTTGAGACAATGCTACTGGAGTGAACACAGAAACAGAGAGCATGTGATCCTCTTCACATCTGAAAGCCATTAAAGATAACAGTGGCGGAGGCATTTCAGATGGTTCCACCCCTCAGCCAAATGCCGTAGCCCCAGCTTTGCATGCTAGCTCCAATACCAGACCAAAGTAAGCAGCCCTCCGGCAAAGATGAGAATGCTAAGGGTTGATGGAATGCCTTACCATTCATGAATCAGGGACCGAAGTTCCACAGCTCAGATGTGTAGCATGGCCCAGGTGGATCCGATCCAATCACTTTAGCCTTATCAAGCAATTTAGGACACAGTGAAATTTTTACTCTTAAAGATTTTTGTGAGAGTGTGAATTGTTTAACATTTCTTGAGGGCAGACCTAGCGGTATCTATAAATAACCTTCAGGAAGCAAGATGGCCGGATAGAACCCTCTAGCAATTGTACCCCCTGTAGGAACACCAAATCTAAACAACTATCCACATAAGAAGCCATCTATAAGACCCCCAAATCAGGTGAATGATCACAGTACATGGTTTTAACTTCACGTAACTGAAAGAGGCACTGACAAAGATAGGAAAGACAGTCTTGAATTGCCACCACCAACCCTCCCCCATGCCACAGCAGCAGCCACATGGTCCAGAGAAGGAATCTGTGTGTTTTGGGAGGGAAAGTGCAGTGACTGCCAGACTTTGCATTGGAACTCAGTGCTGCCTTTAACCGTGGAAAGTAAAGCAGGGCAGAAATTGGCAAGTGTCCATGGAGAGAGCATTTAGACCAGCCCGAGTCAGAGGGAATCACCCATCCCAGTGACTGAAGCCTGAGTTCTAGAGAGCGTTGCCACTCCAGGCTAAAGTGGTCTGGAGTGGCAATGGTTGAGTAATAAACTTGAAAGGCAGTCTAGGCCACAAGGACTGCAAGTTCCAGGGCTGTACTTGCCAGTAGACTTGGGGTACACCTCGTGAGACACCAGCTACGATGACAAGGGAATGCTTGAGTCACCCCTCCCCCAATTCCAGGCAGCACAGCTCACAGCTCTGAGAGAGATTCCTTTCTTCTGCTTGAGGAAGGAGAGGGGAGACTAAAGAGGACTTTATCTTGAAACTTGGATACCAGCTCAGCCACCGCAGGATAGAGTACCAGGCAGAGTCTGGAGCCTCCATTCCAGGTTCTAGCTCCCAGATGACATATCTAGACATACCCTGGGACGGAAGGGAACCCACTGCCTTGAGGGAAGGATCCAGTTCTGGAAGGATTAATCACCTGCTGCCTAAAGAGCCCTTGGACCTTGAATAAACACCAGTGGGAGCCAGGGAGTATTTACTGCAGGCCTTGGATGAGTCCTAGTGCTATGCTGACGTCAGGGGAGACCCAGCACATTCCCAGCTGTGGGGCCTATGGGAGGGACTCTTGCTGCTTGAGAAAAGGAGAGGAGAGTGTAAATGGAACGTTGTCTTGCACTTGGTTATCAGCTCGGCCACAGTGAGCAGAGCACCAAGTGGGCTTTTAGGCTCACTAATTCCAGGCCTTGGCTCCCTGGACCAGAGGGGAGCCCACTGCTCTGAAGGGAGAGACCCAGGTCTAACGGTGTTCACCATAAGCTGACTAAAGAGCTCTTGGGCCTTGAGTGGACATCAGTAGTAGCCAGGCAGTATTTGCTGCCAGCCTGGGGCAGTGGTGGCCATGGGGAAAGTCTCCTCTGCTGAAGAAAGGGGAGGGAAGAGTAGGAAGGACTTTGTCTTGTGGCTTTGGAGCCAGCGTAGCTGCAGTAGAATAGAAAGAGCACCAGGTAGATTCCAAGGTTCCTGATCTTGGGCCCGTGCTCAAAGATAGCATTTCTGGACCTGCCCTGGGTGGGGCAGGGGAAGCTTTCCCTCTGAAGGCAAGGCCACAAGCCCAGCTGGATTCCACACCTGCAGATTACAGAGCCCTTGGGCTTTGAGGGAGTGTACTGGGCAGTGGTCGCCATGGGTCTTGGGCAAGACCCAGCACTGTGCTGGCTTTGGGTCTGACTCAGTGCAGTC
Source organism: Cheracebus regulus (assembly GCA_963574635.1). Classification (NCBI taxonomy): domain Eukaryota; kingdom Metazoa; phylum Chordata; class Mammalia; order Primates; family Pitheciidae; genus Cheracebus; species Cheracebus regulus. The sequence continues at coordinate 8,545 of CAUYQU010054593.1, read as the reverse complement.
CCAGTGTTGGTGGCCACAGGGGTGCTTGTGTCACCCTACCCTCAGCCATAAGTAACCTTGAAATATTCACATTCTTCCCTCTTTTCATTGGATTTCCAGTACACAGAAATAAATTAATCATTATCTTGGTTCACTACATACCCATGGCATGCATTTGTTTGCTTAATTGTTTTTGATAAATCCTTAGTAAATACCAACCAAAGTGAATGCTCAGATCTTTTTGTTTATTTGGTTTTTTCTTTTTCTTTTTTCTTTTTTTTTTTTTTAATTTGAGACAGGGTCTTGTTTGGTCACCCAGGATGGAGTGTAGTGGTGCAATCATGGCTCACTGAAATCTCAAATTCCTGGGCTCAAGTGATCCTTTTACCTTAGCCTCCTGATTAGTTGGGACCACACAAATGTGTGCCACCATACTCAGCTAATTAAAAAAAATTTTTTTTTGTAGGGATGGAGGTCCTCTTATGTTGCCCCGGCTGGTCTTGAACTCCTGGGCTCAAGCGATCCTCCCACCTTGGCCTCCCAAAGTGCTGGGATTATAGACAGGAGCCATCATGCCTGGTGCTCAGCTCTTGTTGATAACTGATGTCTAACTGTAAGTTCTCCACATTTCATCCCTATGCCTCCCTCCTATCTGAGCTAATGTGAATCTCATATTCATTATCGCATGCTTTCCTTTTTATATAAGAAAGGACATATATATTTATATCAGAATTATGAAATGATTCAGAAATGAGGGAGAAGTAAAGTATTTATAAGACAAGCAAAAACTGAAGATATTTGTCACTGCTAGACTGGTCTTATAGGACATACTGAAGGGAGTCCTGCATCTAGAAGCAAAAAGACAATAATCATCATCATGAAAACATGTAAAAGTATAAAAATCATTAGTAGAGCATATATATAAGCATTATATGTTTACTCATGTGTGAAAGCTAAACCAGTTGATCTTGCGGAATTAGAGAGGAGAATGATGGTTACCAGAGGCTGGGAAGGCAGGTTAGAGGGTGGAAGGGATGAAGAGGGTTGGTTAATGGGTACAAAAATACAGTCAGATAGAAAGAATAAACTGTAGCATTTGAGAACATAGTAGGGTGACTATAGTGAACAATAACTTATTGTATATTTCAAAATAGCTAGAAAAGACTTGAAATGTTCCCAACACAAAAAAATGACAAATCTTTGAGGTGATGGATATCCTAATTACCATGATTTGATCATTACCATGGTATGCATGTATCAAAATATCACATGTACCCCATAAATATGTAAAATTATAATGTATCTTTGATGAAATTTAGAATGTAAAACAAGTTGAAGTATATTTAACATATGGTTATAAAATAGTATTTTATAACCATAAAATAGCATTTTGTAACTGTTTCATTAAAAGCAAAAAAGTCTGACAACAGATCCACGGCATTGCTTATACACTGTTGGGGAGATTTGGGTTGGTACAACTCTGGACAACAGTTTTTCTTTATGTCTTAAAGGTAAGCATTCATCTACCCAGGACAAGATGCCTATACTATGCTGCCTCAACCAAGATACTTTGAGAGTAAAATGGGGGCACTATTTTATCCAAGATGAGTCCTTAGATAAGAAAGTCCCAGTAAACTGGGACTGAAATGGGAAAACTGAATCATCTGGTCATTTACCTAAGACCCAGAAAGTCCACTCACAGGAGGCAAACCATTGCATCTGCTCACAGGAGTCCTGCATAGGAATGTTCATAGCAGCACATGTGAACACAGTCCTGCATGTAGCCTTTCACCCGGCAGGTATCATATCTAGGAGTTTATTGTAACAAAAGGATATTGGTTAAGAACAAACATTTACCTACAGTGTAATTCAAACTATTTTTATAATTCTGAAAATCTAGACACCATCTAAATATTGACAATTCATACTTTATGAAATAATTGTGACACAGTAATAAAACATTACCAAAAGTTAGTAAAGATAATATTATGAGAAATATTTATGGAAAATGTTCACAGTACACTAGGTAAAAAGCAGATTACATATCAGAATGCTTACCATGGCATCATTTTTATAAAATGAATATGTACATTAAAGAGACTAGGAGGGTATATTTTACAGCATTAATACTAGACAGTGATGGTTTTCTGGGAAATGTTTAATTTTTTAATTTACTTCTCTATATTATGACATTTTTCTTCAATAACCATGTTATTTTTTTAAAAAGTTTTTTAAGTGAAAAATAAATCCTATTGCACCAGAACACTGTTTAGGTTGGAGGCTGTTCTGTCATGATTGCCCTCATTATATGTCATTTTATGTCCAGTCTCCTAAACAGGTAGTTTCCCTCACACTATGCTCACCTCATCAAACACAAGTCCCTGCTGCATCTGTCAAAGGTTCCTTTCCTTCATCAAAACACAGTGTTTAGGCAGCCACAAGTGCAAGTCAGTTCACTGTCACAGTCTGGCTCCCGAGTTGCAATAACTCCGCAACCTACTGAGCAACTCCTAATGCCTCAAGTTCTGTGAAGAGAGTCTGAAGAGACTACTATTGTGTGGATAAAAACTTCTGGAAGGTGAATATTAAAAAGAATCATTGTTTCCAAGATTTTTCAGGAACTCAGTTTTGTATTACTCAGTTAAAGATAAGGCCAAACAAAAATACTCAGGGCCTCACATAGCCACAGTGATGATAGTTTGTCCAATTTTGACATGGCAGCAACTGCTATTTATTGGTCATTCTTCATAGGGTTAGACACCGTAGAACTTAGCACATAATAGGTGTTGTTATCTCATGTAATTCTGTACAATCCTGCAAGGTAAGCTATTACCATGACTATTTTACAGGTGAGAAAATGGCATTGCAGAAAAGTCAAATAACTTTCCTAGGTCCACAAACTTAGTAAAGAAATTTGAACTGAGGACCATTTGAATCCAAAGGCTGCACTCTCATTCACTATATATATATATGTTCGAACATTTAAATCTTTCTTCTTTTTTTTTTTAAATGGAGAATGTACTTATAGCAAAACCATTTTGTTCTTATGGTCTCTAAAATAATACTGACTGGAAGATATCTGCCAATTATGCAACTAACTATGAGTGGGGCTTCCTTAATTGTTGGTTGAACAAATGACTACCTAGTTCCCATAGAGAGCATATTATTACACCTTCTCAGAAATCAGACTACTAAGGCATTCTACTGGAGTCTGTAGTCTTTTCTTCAAAGGGGCCCCTAATCTGATGCCAGGAATCTGATAGAACCTTGAGCTACAGGCATAATTTCTTGTTTAGCAGAGACCTCTTTGACCAGGAGTAGGGAGCACTGTTTTTTCCATTGCCTTGATTAAAAAAAAAAAAAAAAAAACCTGCAGTGATGATTGGGAAAAGTAAAACTCAGGGATTTGATATGTGAACCTGGCATTCCTTTCTCACCAATATGATTCCAACAAGGAGAAGAATATAACATAGCACTTACTATTTCACTTCTCTACCTGTGATCTTGCAATGTTTTCCCTCTACCAACAAGGAAAAAAAGTGGAGCTATTCCTTTACTGAGTGCCTACTATGTGTCTGATGGGTATTTTCCCGTAAGTTATTCTTTTACTCTTTAAAGCAGGGTGTGCAATCTTTTGTCTTCCCTAGGCCGTATTGGAAGAAGAAGAATTGTCCTGGGGCACACATAAAATATACTAATACTAACAAAAGCTGATGAGCTAAAAAATTACAAAAAGAAAATCTCATAATGTTTTAAGAAAGTTTATGAATTGTGTTGGGCTGCATTCAAAGCTGTCCTGGGCCTCATGTGGCCTGCAGGCTGCAGGTTGGACAAGCTTGCTTTAAAGCATCCCCGTGTGGTAGGTTTAACTATTCCAGTCTCACATCATCTTAGGCTCTTTTCAGAGAGAAAGAAAAAAAGGTAGATAGACAAAAGAAGTAAACAGGAGAAGAATCAACAGGTCTTTATAAGGGTTTTCTTTTCATTTAGGAAATACCAAATTAATGTCATTTAAAATAATACTGATACATGCTTTCTCTTCTTGGACTTTTCCACCTTTAGAGGACAAAGGCCTTAGTGTTAAATAGCAGAGTGACACACACGAGTTCCAGACTCTACTTCTGACCTGGGTGAATCTATCACTATGTGACTCTTAGTTTTTGGTCATAGGAAGATAATCATGCAGGTATACCCCCACGGCATTCATACTATTAACATAACATGACGGCTATCCACACTACTGCTTTGAAATGACATTAAAAAGAAAATAGCATAATGGTTTTTTTCTATCTGCTCGTTTCTGTGACTGAGTTTCTTTCCTTTGCCCTGTAAGCACATTTAGGGCTGAAAATTCCCACCAATTCTCCTGGAAACTATTGACCCTATTGGGTCAGAATGCATGAGGCAATCATCTTGGTTAAAGTGAGGAGCCTATTTATGGCCAGGAGTCTTGACTTTTTCCAATTCATGCTCCCATTCCAGCCTTTGCCAGATTGGAGGATTTCTTACCATCTATTTTTAATATATTTACTGAAAAATTCACTGCTTTATTCTTAAAGGTTTCTTTTGGGGGACTACAAAGTCTATGTTTATCTAAAAACTATAGAAAAAAATTGGTGTATCTTCAACTTGGTGTTGTATTTTAGGGAAACTTGCAATCTGGTTGGATTCACCCCAGAATAGACTGGGCAGGCTGCCATAGACTTGACCCTGAGAGGGTCCTTTCTTCTTGGCTGTGGCTGTGGAATGCCTCCCCTATCTCCCATGTGTCCTCTTTGAGGTGAGGTGGACCAGAAGGAAAAAGAGGAAAAAGGCAGGTCAGAAGTAGAGGCTCAGAGAACACAGAAGAGAAAGCCTAGAGTAGCCCAAGCTACCAGCCATGTCTTTGAAAATGGCCAGAAGCAAATTGAGTCCTTCAATTCTGGCTTGAAAGAGTTTTCATCTGTAGCAAATGTAAGGCCACAGTCACACACTGTAAAAAGTCAGGAAAAGCATCTGTGAATGTAATGATGGAGAGAGCATTCATTTCCAGCATTTGAAATCCAAGTGCAAAAAAATCCAAAGAGAAATGAGAATATCTCACTTATAAGTTCCATTTGATTTAAAGTTAACTGTTCTCTAAAGAAATTCTGATCAAATAGCATGCTGCAGAGCATACAGAAAATTATTCCCGAATGGTGAATTATTAAACTTTTTAAACAGGGAGCACATTTACCTTCAGTAACTTGAAAGGATAGGACAGAAATTATAAACTAGAGTCTCTTGGCGTATATTTGAGATATCTAAAGGTCAAGTAGGCTGTCAGTCTCTGACAGCCTGGCAGTTAAAGACATCCAACGCAATTGTTATGTGGTAGCATAATTGTTGGTCTACTGGGCTGTCATCACTACTAACCTGTGAGATCTTTGAGAGTACAGGCTTTACTTTAATTGCCCTTGAATCAGTGGTACCTAGCATTGCGCCTTGTGCAAAATAAGTTCTTAAACTTTTTTTGGATGAATGATGAATGTGTAAACCTTAGATTTAACCTCTTTTTTTTTTGCATCTGCGGCTCTCAGTAGGACAAGGCATTGAGACAGCCAGAGTTTATTAAAATAGGCATAAGAGTTTCTATTTGAAAACCTGATTATATCACTTTTTACACCTATTTATTAAACATAGAATTATAGGATTTTAGGCTTTGAGGGGACTCTTAGATCATCTAGTAATGATATTTTAGTTCAACTCTCTCATTTTAGAATGACAAACTGTAGCCCAGATGAGATGAGTGATCTGCCTAAGGTTCTACTGCTTATCGCCAGGTGGGAGGACCTGGGCTGGTATACCGATCCCCTAAGTTAATGTACCTTCCCCCATGCTGATGCTCTGTCTTATCCTCCCACTTTAAGCATTTTTCAGAACTCAGACCTGAATTTTTGAAAGTAACAATAGTTATTTACTAGATTATTTTCTTCTGCTAAGTCAAACAATCCAGAATCATAGAATCTTAGATTTTGGAAGAGGCCTCAGGGGTCATCAGTTAACATCCCAATCCAAGCAAAGATCTCCTATACAAACTTCCTGATAGAATGGCATTTAGTAATTGTTTGAATTCCGCCAGCAGTAGGGTGTCAGTACAGTCCGCCCTCTGTATCTGTGGGTTCTGCATCAATGGAGTCAACCAACCACGAATGAAAAATATTTGAGGAAAAATACTGCCTATGTACTGAACATGTATGTACATTTTTAAAATTGTCATTATCCTTAAACAATACAGCATAACAACTACTTTTTTTTTTTTTGAGGTGGAGTCTTGCTGTGTCACCAGGCTGGAGTGCAGTGGCACAATCTCTGCTCACTGCAACCTCCGCCTCCTGGGCTCAAGCGATGTGCCTGCCTCAACCTCCCAAGTAGCTGGGACTACAGACGTGTGCTACCATGCCCAGCTAATTTCTGTATTTTTAGTAGAGATGGGGTTTCACCATCTTGGCCAGGATGGTCTCAATCTCTTGACCTCATGACCTGCCTGCCTAGGCCTCCCAAAGTGCTGGGATTACAGGTGTGAGCCACCCGCCCGGCCGCATAACAACTATTTACATTGCATTTACATTGTATTAGGTTTAGAAGTAATCTAGAGATGATTTAAAGGAAAATGTCTATAGGTGCAGTGCAAATACTATGCCATTTTATATCGGAGACTTGAGCATCTGCGGATTTTGGCATCCATGGGAGGTCCTAGAACCAATCCTCTACAGATACTGAGGGATAATTGTACCTTATTTTTGAACGGCTCTAATTGACATACAATTCTTCCTTTTATTTAAATAAGATTTGCTATAAGTTTTAATGTGTCAAATGCTAATATCTAGAACTACACAGAATGAATCTACCACTTTTTCATGCCAATTCTTCCTAATTCTGAATACAATTTTCATTGTCAAGATAAATATCTTCTCCAAGCAAACCATGTCTCTCTTTTTTTTTTCTTTTTTTGAGACAGAGTCTCACTCTGTTGCTCAGGCTGGAGTGCAGTGGTGCAATCTCGGTTCACTGCAACCTCCGCCTCCTGGGTTCAAGCCATTCTCCTGCTTCAGTCTGCTGAGTAGCTGGGACTACAGGCACATTCTACCACACCCAGCTAATTTTTGTATTTTTAGTAAAGACAGGGTTTTGCCATGTTGGTCAGGCTGGTCTCGAACTGCTGACCTAGTGATCCACCTACCTTGGCTTCACAAAGTTCTGGAATTATAGACATGAGCCACAACGCCTGGCTGCAAAACATTTCTTGAATTGTTCTTCAAAGATATGGTTTTCTGAACCACCACCATTCTGGTTGCCCTTCTCTGACTATCTCCTATTTATCAATGTTGTAACTGAATTTTTGAAGTGGTCTAACAGATGGAGAATGTAGTAGAATTATGACTTCCTTCTTTGTATGTCTTAGACTTTTGTTAAAGAAGTTTAAAAGTGCATTCATGTGTTTGCTTGCCTCACTAATGCTTCTTGTTGAGTTTAAGATCAGTTAAAAACACCAGATATTTTTTAGGGGGAGGGGGAAAATCCTGTTATATTTAATATTCAGAAATAAACCCTAGATGGATTAAAAATATATTTGTAAAAATAAAATAGTTAAAGAACTAGAGGACGATATTATATTTGAAAATGTTCATTTTACTTGGATATTTGAGAATTCTAAGTGTATCCTTCAAAGACATAAGTCATATAAGACAGACTGCTATATTTTGCCAACTAAAATTTAAAGCTCTAATGTAGAAGAATAATAAAAATATCAAAAAGTAAACCAAACACAGAAACGGTTGCAAAATATATGGTAGGGGTTAACAGATTCACTATCTCAAGATCTCTTGAGAATCTACTGAAATAGACTAATATCAGTAGAGCAATGAGTAAAGAACATGAACAAGTGAGTCACAAATGAAGAAATAAAATGGCCCACAAACATGTGATGAAATGTTCAAACAAGCTAGATGCCAAAGGTGCTGGCAAAATTAAACTGCTAAAAATGAAATTAATAGCTAATATTCTATGGAGACAAGCATTTGGAAAAACAGACTTTCTCACACAGAGCTGATGGAACTATACATTTTTATTACTTATTTAGTATAATTTGGAAGTATATGATGAAAGCTTAAGAAACCAATTAATTTGGTTCTCAAAATATCACTTTTCCTATTCTATTCTACATGAAATACTAAAAATGTGTGCAAAGAGTCTTATCATTGCATTACTTATAAAAAGAGAAAAAATAAAGTTTTCACAATAGGGAATTGTTTGGGTAGTGTGTGACATGTTCAAGTAATGGACCATTATTATTATTTAGTTAAAAAAATTGAGGCGAGATCCAAGATGGCCGATTAGCAACAGCTCAGGAATGTAGCTCCCAGTGAAAGCGCAGAGAATGAGTGGACGCCGCACTTTCCGACGAATTTTTGTTGCCCACAGACCGGGAGATTCCCGGCAGAGGAGCCACACGGGTTGCCAGCGTGACTCTTTTGGCTGGCGCGGCTGTTTTGCCGGTGCCCCAGCGCGGCGCTTCCCGGTGCGGAGTATACGGGACGGACGGGCT